>CM039470.1:12188232-12243122 GCA_022433065.1 Begonia loranthoides | reverse complement strand
CCACAGTTCAACACTACCCTCTTGCATGCATCCATGCACATGTACATCCTTTTAAATACACTCATATTAACGTCTTGGACCGTCCACCAGGGACATCCAATAATCAACAACGGACGTCTTTCAGCGATGAGGGACGTCCAAGGCTAACCCACAAGGGGTATTCTTGGGGTCATCCTAAGGTCGAGGGACGTCCTTTTGGCCGCTGGATGAAGAGATAGATGTCTTTTAACGAGGATGGACTTCCAAGATGGGAGGACGGGCATTTGCGAACGAAGGTTCATGCCCATTTGATCGAGGGACGGACATCTCCCGATGATGAGTCTTTCAAAGTCGCTAGTGATTAACGTCATCGTTTAGTATTGAGAGACGTCCATGGCATGAGAGATGTCCACAGAATTAAAGGACGTCCATGATAAGATGAGGAACGTCTCTCAATACTAAACGACGTCGTCTCTCAACATCAATGAACATCCTCTAACATCCACGAGCATCCCTCAAACTAAAGTTTTGTGTTGGGCAGTCGTGTCATCTAAAGAGTCATATTACTTAATTCGGTGTTTTCAGCTCAACTTGCCTCAAGGTCTTAACATCTTGTATATGAATATATATTAAATGCATGCAAAGTTATGCATAAGGAATATACAAGATGCAATTAAAATAAATGTCTATCTAACTACTAGGAGCCCCAAACTGGCTCATTATACATAATGTGACACCTAAGTGCTGGCCGGCATCATTTCAGTCACCTTGCCTTTTCTATTAGGATCTTTACATAAATCTATAAAAAATAAAGCAATGAAAGCAAACTATAAAGTCCCGTAAATGAGAGTTAATATCTGTCTGATACGCTAAAAGTGAGTAGTATCCCAAAACCATGCATATCTAGCAACGTGGCAAAATGAACATATCTAACACCCTACAGTATATTGATGCCAAGAGAGTAATCATACAAGTATATCGGTCATCAGATAATGCAGTCATCATGAATCACAAGAATAAGTTTTACAATACTCACGCAGCACTTATTGTTTATTAGCATGCTTTTTTTATGTGGAACCACACTATAATCACACTCGACTTACCCACTTCTCACGGCAGAACTGCAGCACTCCTTCACTATTTTAAGCATTTTTCTTGCACACGGCACTTGTATACATTTTTATGGACTCCTCACTGCGAGACTGTTGTACCGTCGTTACTTTCTCTAGAGGTTTAGGGTCATTCCCTTTTAAGGGAAATTTGTTTCCTCTATTGCTTACACTATTTTTGTCTTTGTTATCAAAGACATACAATCTATTCGTATTCTCAAATACAATATATCCTAAAATGTAGTGTAAATGTGCATGCAAATTTGGAGATTAAACCCTTTTCTAGAACGTTTGGGTTGAAAAACCCAAAGTGGAAACCTCTGTATTGGTGCCGTGACACCCAGACAAAAGGATGCCAACTCAAGAACCCAATGACGAAACACACCCTCCAACTCAAGGACCAAGTGCTGTTGTGCCTAGCATCTTTTGCCACAACAGGACACCTTAGCCTGATTTCTAATTATCATTCGAGAGGTTGGCGTTGTGCCCTAGTCCAAATACAAAACCATGTAGGTGGCCTTAGCGCAAGCGCATGCCACATCTTCAAGTTGGTTGTGACGACACGCACCTGACCGCGACGCCAACTTGAAATTGCCTAGAAAATTTGGGTTTTCCTCGGTACCTAAAACTTCTTCTTTTTAATACTTAAAATACAACCAAAATAAGACCAAATATGCAACAACCAACAAATAACTATTTCAGAGATTTTAACCTAAATCTTCTATAACCTAACTATTAAATTCACAAATGCATTGACATCTTACCTTCAGCCTTGGAGGGGGCACAAATTTAGCCCTGTTTCTCATCTTCTGCTTCTGTTCTCTTCAAATGTCGTTTTCTTCCTCTCGTATAAACTCTCTTTGAAGAAGATAAAATGAAAAATGGCCGCTATAACTCAAAATATACATTTGAAATTACACTCATTATTATTATTCCTTAATTCAAATTTTCTCTAAATTAAGACTAATTTGACACTTAGGTAATAATTCATTAATGAGAAATTAACAAAACAAACTCTATAGTTTAATATCAGCGACAAGACAAATTTTAAAGAAATTTTGAGAACAACTAAAACCTCAAAGTATGGAAAATGAGGAAGGAAAACCTCACAATCATGTTTTTCCTAAAAAAAACGCTGAGGTAAACGTCAAAGTCACGTTTTCTGCTTAGAAAATGCCAAAAATATCACCTAAATTTCCAACTGACATTCAATGATCATCTTTGGATGTCCTTCAACGACAAGGGACGCCCAAGGCTGATCCACGAGGAGACGAACGTCGGATGGGAATCAGATTAGCTCTTGTACCAAATGATACAAATCATAATTGTTTGATTCCAAATAATGGGCAACAAAATCGGTGACAAACAAAATAATTGGATAATAATATGAAAAATATGAATTATGGGAGAAGAGAATCAGAGTAGAGGGAGGTCGGACCGAAATAGAGTGGTCGGCAAACAAGGAGGAATAATGGATGATCGGATGGAAAAAGATAAAAGAAAAAAAAAAAAAGAAAATGACTGTTGGATTAGATTAAGGGACGTCAAATGGATGTCTGACACGAGAAATGAACAGTTGGGATGTAATAATGGGAAGATCTTCTACTTAAGATGGACGTCCCTTGTCCCACAATGAATGTCCTTCATCTCACAACGGATGTCCCTCGTCTCACAACGGACGTCCCTTGACTTAAGACAGACATCCCTCGTCCCACAACGGATGTCTCTCGACTTAAGACAGGTGTCTCTCATTCCACAACAGATGTCCTCCACTTACAACGTCATTTAGCATTGAGGGGCGTCCGTTAATACTAGGGGACGTCCATTGATGTCGAGAGACGACGTCGTTTAGTATTGAGAGACTTCTCTATTGACCGTAAATGTGGTTGTGAAGTTTGCGTTGTTTTTTTTCATAGTTTAAGGTTTTAGTTGTCTACAAAATTTCTTCAAAGTTTGCCTTCTCACTTAACCCGAATTATAGGATTTATTTTGTTAATTTTCCTTTATCAAAATTTGAAGAAATTGTCGATTTAAGAAGAGTATATTTTGAATTTATCTATATATATTTATCAAGTTCACAAAAGAAGAGAAATTAACAAATCAATCATTGTACTTTGTGATCAATAACAAGTCAATCACTAAAGTATTTTCGCTAATAATTTAACCACAGAACTACAAAAAATTGTAACGACCCAGTTTCTTTTTTATTAAAATGTATTTTCTTTGGAAAACGCATAAATTTAAAACTTTGGTTTTTTGAATCAAGTCCTTTCATTTTTCTTAAATCAAACATTATACAGCGGAAGTCTTTAATTAATAAAACAAAATGATTGACAATGCAATAAATAAAGTTCTTTATTTTATAAATCAATATTTTTACAAAAACTTTTAATTTTTCTCTATAATCTTTAGCCTAGCCAGCCACAAGGTTCGCAGCGTGTAAATCCTCCATCAACAACTTCTATCTTTGATACCATGCATACCTACATTACAAGACTTAAATTATGAGTCTAATACTCAGTAAGAAGTGAAATGAAATATTAAACATGTAATGCGATTTTTATAAAAGATTTTCCCATTTTTATTTCTTCTGTTTATATTAACATTACCATTTTACCATTTTACGATTGGAACTCAACTCAAAGCCTCAACCATTGAGGAATGACCCGTCAATGCCTCTAACCAAGGGGACCACATCGACCAAGCCTTTTTACATGAGTTTCGTATTCAAAGCCTCTACCATTGGGGGAAAATCCGCCCAAAGCCTTTACAATTGGGGACAACGTCCACCAAAGCCTCATATTCTCATTGAGAACTTGTTCCCAAAGTCTCAACATATACTTAAGTTCTTCATTTCCTTTATCTTTCTTTACTTAAAACTATATGCATGATAAACCACTTTTGTAACATTTCGTGAAAACCATGATGTATAAATGCACACAACTTAGCATTACATCCTCGAATAACAACGGAATCACGACTTAGAACGAATCCAATCATCAAAAAAACCACATCAAATAATAGCAAAACAATACATCTCCAAGTAATGGTATGATCACAACCTACCATCTATTAAACACACATCACAACATAATTAATTCACTTTAATAATTGTCAACCACCACAGCACCACATGTTTCTACGAAACAGCAATATCACAATCTAACATCTACTAAGCACATACTTTTGCTCTAATATTTATCAACACAGTAGCATAGACATTTCAAACCATGTTCACAGCAGCAACATCAGACATTAAAACATGTTCTTTAGAAACTAACAAGGCACTACCTTTATAAATTAACAAGATTTGTCAATGAACAGAATAGAGAACCATTTCAATTCACAGAACACTATTATCATCCACAGCAAAACTATACAATCCCAAAACATATTCTTAAACCAGCAACAAATAACAATCATCAACAACAATAAACTCCTATCACCAACATGTTCTTATTAATAAAAAATATTTAACTTAATCTCTATTAATAGCAAGCATCTCCCAAAAGGAAACAAACAGCAACATTAACACGATAATCCCTACCTCTTGTGATGTAGCCCTAAAAGGGAAAACACACACACACACACACTTCTTACCTCTTGAAAGACAAAACTTTCTCCTCTCCCTATTCTTCTTCTCCTTCACTATCACTCTCCTTCTCTCTAGAGACTCACTCTAGATTTCTCTCACGGTTTCCTTCTCCTAGAATTCCTTCTTCTCCCTCTTCTTTGCCTTTCTTCTTCTCTAGATTCCTCTTGGCACTCTTCTTTCTTTTTCTTCTGAACATTTCCTCTTTACATAACTTGCCTACCTTGTTTCTCTCTTCTTATTTCTTTCTTTCTCTCTCGGTCTCTTTCTCTTCTTAGACTCTCCCTATTCTCAGAAACTTTTCCTCTTTCACGGCCTTTCCTCTTCTCCAGAACTCCTCATATTTTCGTTTACTTATGCAGATACCTCCATTTACTGCCAACTTTAGTAGGTCGTGGCACTTGGCAAGACATCCAAATGGAGGTCACCAACTTTCCTTTCAATCAGAATACAACATCGGTTATAATGTCAGGCGACGTTTGAAATTCTCAGTCGATCAAGCTCTTCAGGTGATAGATCTTGATCGACCGCAAAACAACATAAAAACAGCTTCTGTACAATTTTCATGAACACCAGTCGATCATCCACTACACGTGATTGACCACAAATGAGCGTTTGATGATCGAGATCGATCACCATTTGCTTTCTGATCAACCGCAAAACTCACTTTTCCACAAATCTAAGTAAAAGCCAGTCGATCATTTACTACACTACACGATCAACTGCTCCAAACAATGCTTCACCTTTGGAATGTTATGCTTAGTCAGTGATTGACCGCCCCCCATTGTGATTGACCACAACCTCTAATCCATTTTCGTGAAATCAAACTACAAACCACACCTCTTAATATTCATCACTTGACCACTTAATTTACTATGTCTTCTACAAAACATAACACCACATACCCAAATCATCCAAACCAATCCTAGAACATCCAATATAGATTTAATTATCCTCACTTAATCTTATATTTAGTACTACAAAAATCTGGGGTATTACAGAAATAAACGCCGAAAACATCACTGTCATGTTTGCCGTTAAACAATCAAATTTCATTCTGCAGTGGAACCAATATGTTCCTCCACAGAATGTCAGTGCTAAATATGTAGCTGCTTGTTCGTTTTTCCTCTGCGGAACGTCATTATGAATAAACATTTCCCTTGTCTGGGAGTGATCAGGAATCCGTTAACTGCCCATTGAAAGTGGAGCCAATGTCGATAGTCTTGGCACATGATGTTTGTGCATTTGGAGATGAAACTACTATAATGGTGCATTCCATCTTGACAACTCTAGATAAGGAGGACATTATGTGTAGGATCATTAAGAAACATGAAAAGATGATGCAGTCGATTGACCTTTTGTGTCTGTAGATCAAGAATCGGCTTGCCAGACTACAACTTGAAGGTCAAAATTGGAGTCTTATTTTTGCAGGTGCTGCCCAGTTTGAGGTGAGTAACAGAAATGAACAGTACTTACATGCCTCGGGGGCCGAGGCCTATTACTCGATCGCAAACAAGGTTCTTACTATCACTTAGCCAAATTACTGATGATCTTGTTTCTTTTGCAAGTATTAACTTCGAGGATGATTCTATTTGGGATGTTGTCCCAACAGATAGGGAGCAACCTGTGCATGTCTTGACTTGGGACACAGGTGAATGTTATGAGCTTCATCAGACGGGAATTTGTCTTCCCGGCATCCCAAATGTGTAACTTTTTAATTCTGCATATTTTTATTTATTTTTTATTTTTATTTTCATGGCAAACATTGAGCCTATTTCGTGAGGGTAAGGCATGGTTATAAGCTTTACTCATTCATGCATTTAGATTGTTGGTTAGGTTAGATGGTGATGATTGAGTTATGAGCCAAGTCCAATCCATTTCAAGCCCAAGGAAAGAGCAAGCCCAAAGAAAACATCAAGGAGCTGCCACGTGTACGCCATGCATGTTCTTCCACCAGCTTTAATCTCGGCCATTCATTCTATATTCATCCAAGAGCCTGCATATTTCCACCCACATGCCTCATCTTGGCCGCCCATCATCTGCCTCATCTTGACCGTCCATCACCCCTACTCATCATCACCTAGGTTTATAAATTTCCATGGTTAGACGCATTGCAAAAAACAACTTTGACGAGATTAATATATTACTATTTTCCCTCCCCTGTGAGAAAATTCTGACTCCGTCGAGCAGCTGCCCCGGATCTTCGAATCCGAGACGAAGTAGAGGACTTCCTTGTTAGCAAGCTCGTGGTGCTTGAGCTAACTCGTAAGGTTTCCCTTTTCAAACTTCCATTGGGAGTTTGAGCGAGGGAAAACCGAACCATTGCCCGCGATCGGTAAATTTTCTTCGAAAAACTAGAATCCGTGAACCTAACGTTAGATAGTTCCCAGATCCAATCAAAGGTCTACATCTCCTTTCCTGTCATTCTTCGTGGGTTGCTAACACGTACTTCCTTTTGCAGGTCGTCTCGTGTCAAGTACTCTGTTGATTTGTATAGACGTACTTGTAACTGTTGTCGGTGGGAGTTGACTGGCATCCCGTGTGCCATGCAATTCAATGTAAGCATTTTATGAGGAGATCTTTCGAGAAATTTGTGCATGTGTGCTACCACCAGGAAACATACATGAGGATGTACTCTCACTTTGTCCACTCGGGCAGTGGACAAATCATGTGGCATGTGATGGACCTTGATCCAATTATGCCACCACCATTTAAGAGATGTCCTAGAAGGCCACGAAAAATAAAGAATAAGGGATGTTGACGAGGCCCCAAACTAGACAGTACTGCTAGAAGACATCTCAACATGACATGTGGGCGGTGTAGGGGCGTGGGGGCACAATTATCACACGTGTCAAGGTGGAGGCCTAGACACCGCCAAGTCAAGTGCATGTTGCATCCGCAGGTCCAGAGGCAGAGGCAGAAGAGGAAGCTCGCATGACACATTTATGGGTTTCACAGTTCTTTACATAATTCCTGAGACACTTCCCGACATAATTCCTGAGACACAGGTGAGCACATTATTACGTTTACATTTTCATGTGTTATTTTAACTATGCTAATTTTATTAGCGATATATTATGCATAAGTATGTAGTGCAAGGTCCACAAACACAAATGTGGACCTTCACCTTGATTGGATATTATTTGCCTTGAAATATGCTACTTTGCCAGCATTGCAAGTTGGAAAAGATTCATTAAATCCTTTTTACTTGCCTATGGAGGTTTATGATTTTTCTTTTTTCTTTTTCCAAATTCTACATAGAAATTCCAACATGCTTGATTGTGACCATTTTTAATTTCAGCTATGTGAGATTGTTTGTGGGCAAAGATATACGAATAAGTTAAACGAACGATAAGTTACTGCTCTGTTAAGAGCAACATGTAAGTGCCCACCACAATGGGAAGATAGTATAAAGAATTTGAATGTGCAACATAAGCCAGATAAATTTAACCAAGTCCTTCAACATCTGCATCATATCATCCTAGGAGAAATCGATTGTTATTATATTCGAGATTATAAGAAAAGGCATCATGTGGACCTTCACCTTGATTAAATAGTTGTAATGCACGTGTACATTATATGGTTGTAATGGAATTGATAATTTTGTTTGCGTTTGTAATGTACATGTACATTATATGGTTGTAATGGAATTGATAATTTTGTTTGCATCTGTAATGCACATGTACATTATATGGTTGTAATTGAATGAAATTGTTTGTTGATGATGAATGAAATTAATATGTATGAAAATGTAATTTTGGACAAAGTGGAATTGAGACAAATTAAAATTTGCTAGTCTTGGTTAGATTTACTGTTGGATAGAAGTGGAATTACGTTCGACTGGAATGAGAGTAAGCGTCAACATTCCATTGCAGAATTCTAACGTTCTGTAACGGAGTGTCAGAATGCCTATGCCTTATATAGATTGATGTTATGCACATATTGCTTAAATTGTTGTAATGAATATGTTAATTGTTTGTTGATGATGAATAAAATGGATAATTTGGTTTGAGTCAAAGTTTCTTTCTTTCTCATTCAAAAAAATGAAAATTTTTGTAAGAGTTTCCCTTGTTTTAGTCTTTCCCCCTGTGGCATTATCAAAATCAGAAATCTAACCATTTATTATCCAAATATAGAGTTTCCAAACATATATTAATTCTCCCAATATCAGATGTTGCTTCTTGCTTCGGGAAGATGAGATTAGTGATGTTGTACTCATCCTGAAACTGAAAATGAAAACATGAAGCAAACTATCCTAAGAATTTAGTCCAAGACACTTAATGCCAGAAAATTAAATAGCCTATCATAACCCTTGCAAGCAATGTGCACGTCTCTAGTTTTTCTTGGTATTTGCATGAACAAACTTCCCAAAAATATCCATCAGTTCACATGGCTACAATGAACATTTTCAAATTGTCAGACTAATAAGACATGAATAAGTGCCGACACGTAGATAGTCAAATCAAAGACGTACCACATACACAGTTTTAAGTGGTGGAGACTATATTCCACCTGACGTGGCTGACGATAGATGAATGAGAGTAGCTATCTGCTACACCTTGGCAAATACAACAAGAGGAGAAGGTTGGTGTTTGAGGGCAATATTGCTGTAAATTTGAGACACGTTATTACCTCACATACAAATAAAATAAATAATGGACTTTACGTACAAACTAAAAAACTTACAAGCATTCTATGCGTTCGGTTGCTGAAGATGTTGTTGGAGAGGATGCTGGAGGGGCTGCTCGAGAGGCTACTAGAGAGGATGTTGGAGGGGCTACTTACTGCCCCTTTCTTTGTAATTCGGCTAACAACTTCTAATGGCGCTCCTCTGCTCGGTCCTCAATTATTTGCATCTTGTGTAGCCTCATTTGATGATGCTCCTCCATCCTTAGAAGTCGACCCTCCATCCTTTGAACTCGATCCTACACCATTTGATGCCACTTCTTCACTTGCTCCTCCATTCTTCTCATCAAGCCGACAATCTCCTCAGGCATCGACGTAAAGTGAGATGACTGAGAATGGGGCAAAGTCATTGGTTGCGGAGTATCATCTTCTATGTGTTGCAGAGGCGATGTTGGAGGTTGTTCCTCCGAGGGGGTTGGAGGTTGTACAATTGAGGGGGCTGGAGGCCATACAACTAAGGGGGCTGGAGGATGGGAAACTTTTGCTCGAGTCTTCGAGGCAGAATGTGATGGAGTTTTGCATACCCATTCCCCTCCGACTTTGGAGATCCCCATGCGGTCCACTTTCAGTTTGTTGTAAACGTTGCCGACCTTCTCTTGGATTCTCGGATCCTCATATGAGACTAGTACCTCATTATGCGTAATAATCCTCTGAATGAGCCAATTAAATGGCAGATTCTAGGCCGTGTTGTTGAGGACCTTTAAAATCACATAGCCAATGTTTAATTTTTTTCGGTTGAACATCTTCTCCAGCATATATAGATCCATGTAATCACCTCATTACCTACACCACAAGTAAGGATGTGAGCTTACGCTCAGTAAGGAAGTGGGTTAAAACAAGTGCATATGTCTCTCTTTAATTTCTTTTGGAATGGGGGCCATCCAAACCAATTCTTTCATTACGTTTGTTCTTTCATTCGTTCTTTACTCGTACTTCGAGCTGGAGATTGTGAGACCCGTATGAGATGGTGTAGTTGGTCGGACCTAACCTCCTATAGGCAACTAGGTCCCGTTCCCGTTGAGGTAGGGGCATTGCCTAGTTGCCAGACTAGGGCTGCTACCCATCCGCCTCCCAACTCCCTCATTCCTTTCTTTCGTCTTTTCTTATAATTTTACTTTCCTTACTATGCATGTGAGTACCACCCCAAGGGGGTACTCCCTACTTTATTTCTATTACATGAATGTATGAGGACACTCCTATCTAGACTAGCACATACATGGATATCAACAACAATACTTTAAGGAGTCTACAATAAAGTAGTATGACATATCACATAAGGAGAACAAGAGATATTCACGTAAAATGTATGTTAACATGCCAAACGGTTAAATTAAACTTAACTAAGCATAATTATACTACGCACAAAACTTAACTATGCTTAGGGAATGATGGAAATCTAAAGCATGCTTTATCATTGATCTCAAATAAACTGACTAACAGTCTACAAGCTATTAAATGAAATCATGCTATTAACGAAATTATGCTATTAAATGAAATCATGCTATTAAACGAACCCTGCTATTAAACGAAATTATGCTATTAAATGAAATTATGCTATTACACGAAATTATGCTATTAAATGAAATTGTGCTATTAAACGAATCATGCTATGAAACAAAATTATGCTATTAAATGAAATCATGCTATTAAACGAAATCATGCTATTAAATGAAATCATGCTATTACACGAAATTATTAAATGAAATCATGCTATGAAACGTAATTATGCTATTACATGAAATTGAGCAGTGCACGATTATCAAAAATAACAACGAAATATAGCAACGAATCCTGCTTCTTAAAGAGGGAATAAACGGCAGGAAAATCTCAAGGCAAATTGCGAAACGTGCAGTTTGAACAACTAATTAAAGCAGAAATTACAACATCTAGACATGCTTTTATTCGACTATTACGGCAGAAATAGTGAATGAAAATGAACAACAAATCTTGCTTCTAAATCAAAGACAATACAACAAGGAATAACGAAACAAGATGGCGATAACATGCTTCAAAAATCAGTGCTGTCAGTAGCGAAAAAATGCCAGAACAAAACAGCGAGAACATGCTTTTAGCAACTAAACGAAGCAGCAGTGTAATATGAATAACGGAACATGCCTTAAATCAATGAACAGCACAATGGAAAATGTACACTAATAAGCCTTTCTAACGATTGCAAGTAGCAGTGAACAATATTGGGACTGACAGCAAAACAAGCTATTTAGCGGCCACAGTCAACAATAACTAATAACGAACGAAAATGGCGAAGACATGGTTCTTTCAATTAAAACTACAACAACAACGTTAAACAAGGCAGCTAAACATGCTCATCAACGACTAAGAGGACAACAACCAGTATTTTCAATAGAACGTGTTTGATAATAGTGAACAACGCAGGATAATGTGATGACAAAACAATGAATACCGCATTTAGTGAAATAGCAGCAACACAATGGATCTAACATGCTTATTATTGAAAGTGGCAACAAGTATATCAGCGGACATGCCAACGGTCGAAATAATATAGCTGACATGTGTAACATAGGGAATAAATCCTGAACAGCCAAATAAAAATCATGTTTTAAAACATAACAAATTTCAGAACAATATGCTACAAAATTCATCTACGACAAGTAGACCACAGCAAACGGCAAGGGAGACATTAGGGAAATGTAACCATAACACAAATAAGAACATCACAACAAAATAGGACTGAGACATACATGTTAGAGCGGCATAGGATAAAATATTCACTGCACAAAACAATATACTAACTGTTCCAACTTATTTCTACTTAGCAATCGTCCACCCATGCTTCATAACTTTCCTTGATATCATCATCTCTTTTCATTATTGAACAAGCATGAAATGTAATTACAGAAAAAAGAACTAGAAGCATAACACTAACTAGAGGAAGCAAAACAGATATGGCAGAGCAAAACATAAAACCAACAAAAATAAATACACACACACTCATTTACTTGGGTGTAGGGCCTCCACCTGGCAAAGACTGCCCATTTCTTACCCTATTGATAAAGCCTTCACATGTTTAGTTGAAGCTCTGGACCTCCACGCTCCCAGTAGGAACCACTCTATAGGAAGAACACCAAACACTGGACGGAAGAAGAGGAAGAAGTGGGAGATAAGTAGAGGCTCTCTCTCTCACCTGGGGGCAAATCGTACGGGAGGTAGGAGGAGTAGGGGACAAATCCCTGTTGGTCGGACATAACCGTGCAATTTTGTGTCGAGACGCCGCGTTTCTATTGGTTAGGCGTCGTTCTACTTTTGATTTTAAATCAGTTTTGTCGCTGCACAGTGAGGATTCGGACCAGAAGATGCTTCTGAATTTTGGCCGACGCAATAATGACGTCCGAGATGTCATCCGTGTTGTCCAAATTCGTCCAAAATTCAAACAGATTCAAACGTACAACGTTCGCCTACGTCCGAAATTGTTCGAAGTCGTCCTAATTCACCAAGAATTCAAATAGATTCAAAGGAATAACATCCGCTGCGCCCGTTGTCGTCCAAAATCATTCGAAATCGTTCAAAAAGACCAAAATTCCACTTCCTTCACATTTTCAACTTGACTTTCATCCGAATAAATTCCCACAAATTTGCAAGCCACCACTTAACGCGTAAAGAAACGAGTTGTATCATGAAATTGTATTCTCCAAAGTTTAATTACATTGCTTAACGGGAAAAGTTACTATCGGATTGTTACAACTCAAGCATTGGCGTTCAATTCATTGGATTTTGGCTTGTTGAACGCTATGATCTCATGATCATGGTACAACAATCTATGCACTGTTAGACCTTCTCCTCGTCTGATGAAATCAGGCTCCTGAGACACGTGGTAATATTCCTCCCTTGGTTCCTCCATGAAACATCCAAGGAGCATGTTGATATCGTTGGGAGTCAGCCTCAACTCCCATCCAAACATGTAAGTCCAAACCTCTAATGGTTGGGTGGATAATTCCAAATTAGCATAAAATAGTTTGACAATCCGTTTACACAAACTTCCACTCAATCTGCACAACCCGGCTAAGCCAGACCCCTCAACCAATTCTTTAATTTCCAATTTAGCCAATGACTCAAAGTCTACTCTTCTAGATACAATAATTGAACGATGTTTAATAACGGCTTCATATCAATTGTTCGCTGCAGCAGCCTTGAAGAGCGGGGAGTGGAACCTATATGTAACAGATTCGAAATGAGACCAATTGAGCTACTGGTCATTTTTGAGGTTGAGATTGAGGTTGAGAATGTTCTTTTACCGTGGTTGGTGCATTGCGCTGAAACTGAGTGCCCATGAAATCAGTTTCAAGTTGTCTCCATTCACGGGCGAAGTCCGTTTCTAGTTGAGGTTGAGATGGAGAAACTTTACACTTGAGAGTCAATTTGGTAGTCCTAGAATCCATTGGAATGGATGAAACAGTCAGGACATTGCTCTGAGAGTATGAAGGTTTCGGGGTTCGCTGAGGAAATCTCTAAGCTCATCGAAGCGCGGAATGTCAATTATATATACTGGGGTAATGGACTGCAGAAAGATGCATGACGTTCCGCTAGGAACGATGTATTTTTGTGGTGAAAAATATGATGTTTCGCACAGGGTAACGATGAACAAGGAGAAATTTTAATTAGTACTAACGTTCTGCAGCAGAAAGTGTAACATTCCGTAGCAAAAAGTTTAACGTTCCACAGCAGAAAGTGTAACGTTCTGCCGTGGAACGTTAGTACTAAAACCTGTATATTTAGTAGTGACATTCCGTGGAGAAACGTGTAACATTTCATTGCGGAATGAAATTTAAATGTTTAACGGCAAATATGATATCGATGTTTGCGACATCTATTTTGCAAAGTTCAATGGTTAAATTGTTAGTGAAAATGCTTTAGTGGTTGATGTTAGCCTTTTGGTTATGGTAAATTTTATTTTGATGATGACTAAAATGTTGATTAATTTAATAAATCAATAAGTTGTATTTTGTGTTGTATTTTGTACTTACCGGATATTATTCTTATCGGTTTTATCATAATATTTATATCCGTGTTATTGGAAATACCTTCAAAATGGATATTATTAAAGTGCTAACATATTTACTTGAGTCCATGTAGTATTGCATATCTTTTAGGGACTTAGTATAGTTCAAAGGTTAAAATGGAGTGAAGTGAGTACGACATCTATCTGTTCCGTGTATATGCGAATGACATGCGAATGAAGAGAGTTATCTGAAATACTCTAGAGTTGCATTTCTGGATGCGTAAGGATGAGGTTCTGTGTCCCAATCTAGAATGTGTTCTTGCAGACGATGCGCGGACAAATCCGGACGTTACTGGTTTAAATCTGTAATTCTGAGATATCATTTTGGACTATATAGCAGACTCGTGCGGACGAGATTGGATGCAACAAATTTTAATCTATTTATTTCAGGTGATGTTTCGGACGAGGCTGCGGATGACCCCGGACGATAGAGGACGTGGACATTTTGAATCTGTCCATTTTTGGGATACACTTTGATGCAAAAATGAAGACATGCGGATGACGGTCCACGTATGAAGGTGTTCTTTCGGACGAATTTCAATGGATATTTTCCAACGGCTTGATGCGGACATCCGAAACCTCCCCTTCATGTCCGAAAGTCCACTGCCTATATATATGAGTTCACTCCAAGCTTTCTACAACGAACGAAAAATCGTGGTGAAGCGCTAGCTAATTTTATACGCGATTCTAACCCACTGTGAGCTATTATTGTAAATCCAATTCTCCCTATTCCAAACTTGCGAATTATATTGGGAGCATTCGGATTAGAGTTTTAGAGCTTTAAATTTTTTATTCTTTTATTGTGCTAAATTGTAAATGGTGATTCTCTAAGAATTCATCACATAAAGGTGACACCCCTAAATAGTCAATGGCTCGATTGAACGCCCAAAAGTTCAATCAACTGGTGACTCTCCGCAATAGTCAAATTTAGGTTGACGACCCGTAATAGTCAAAGGGTGACACCCTTAGAATTAGTCTTTGTAAACGGTTTAATTGACACTCGTAAGTCAATTATTTAATGGATCTCCAAGAAGAACTTGGAGCGCAGACGTAGGTGTGTTTATCGAACCGTGTAAACAAATATTGTGCACTCTCTCTAACCCTCTCTTTACTTTGTTGCAAATATTTGTTATTTTAAATCAATTAGGGTTATTAAAGATTAAATATTGCACAAAATAACTAGAACGCTATATTCACCCCCCTTTATAGGCGTATATCGATCCTACAATTGGTATAAGAGTAGAGAATTTAAATTTTTGTGTGATATTTTGTGCACATTGTTGAAATTTGCTGAGTTGCATCTTTTGCATATATTTGATTGAATTTCATTGTTGAAATTTATTTGAATTTCATTGATTAGAAATTATCTAGATACACATTTTATGGATTTCAATAGGATTGTTAAAAGTCAATATACATCTACACCTCCACATTTTGATAGTTGTAATTATTTGTCTTCGAAGTATAGAATCAAAGTATTTATACAACCTATTGATTACGCTCTTTGGAAAATCATTAAAAAATGAATAACTCTTCCTAGACCATGTTGTGATGTTAATGATATAGATAAGCACAATTGGAACTTAAACACTAAAGCCATGAATATTTTATATAGTGCCTTAAGTAAGCATGAATTCGATAAAGTTCAATCTTGTGTTAGTGCATTCGATATATGGAAATCTCTTGAACTAACACATGTAAGCGCAAATCGATTGGATAAATGCGAAGAAAGCTCATCCTCCGAAAAAGAGGAGAAGGTGGCCATCTCTTGCTTCATGGCCAATGAAGATGAACTTAAGATAACAAACTACTATAGCGATTCCGATTCTAATAGTGATGATAATGGCGATTTAGTAAATGAGTTGCTAGAAAGTTTGAATGAGCTTAAAGAAAAATAGAAGCTATTGAAGAAGGAGCATAGCAATTTGATCAAAAAGCATGCTAGTTTAGATAAATCTTTTGAGGATCAAATTGTTGAATTGAAAAGGATGATTGATGTTTCTTATGCTTCCTTTAAGTCTCTTGAGCATGATAGTAGTAACTTAAAATTAATGAATGAAGGATTGATTTCTACTATCAAAAGTAATGAGCATGAAATATGTGATTTGAAAAATCAGAATGATGAAGTGAATATTTATTTCAAATCACGTGAAGATGAGTTTAGATCTTTAAATGTTGAATCTAAATCTATTTTTTTATGTCAAGGCTAAAATTGAATCTCTTGAGACTGATATTTGGGAATTGAAAGCAAAGAATAATGATTTGAACTCTATTGTGCTCAATTTCACAAATGGGAGCAAAAATTTAAATATGCTCTTGAAACAAAGGGTTACAATAAAGCCGGAATTGGCTATAAACCCTTTGCAAAGAAGAATTACACTGATTTATTGGTTGGTTCATCTATTTGTAATTCTTACAATTGTTTAGGACATAAATCTTTTTTGTTGTCCTTTAAAATTGAATGCTAAATTGAATTCAAATGTTAGATCTAAATTTGCCTATCCTTTGGATATGAACTCTAAATGTAAGTCTAGTTTAAAATCTAAATCGAATTCTAATTCTAATTTTGTGTGGGTTCCTAAAGGAACCAAACCCTTAACAAACGGACCCAAAATGGTTTGGGTACCAAAGAGTTCGAATTGATTGTGTTGTAGGTTGGAGATTCTCCCAATGAGCTAAATAGATTTTGATGATGGAGTGTCCAAAAATAAAAAGTGGAGAAGCTTCAAGTATGCCTCCATATGCGGTAAAAATGGAATAGAATGCGATGGAGGTACACAACACTTGATTAAATTTATTTGTGTTTTGACTTGGTTTGAAGTGAGTAGATTAAATTGTATTGGAATACATTTGTGTTCATTCTTGATTTGAATTGAATTGATAGACATCCTAGGGTGTAAATTTGATTATTTATTCGATAGGTTTCTAAAAATTGAATTGTCTATTATTGCTTGAATTTATTGGATTAATTGTTAGCATTGATCTTTTTGTATATAGGTTGAAATTTTGCTTTATTCCTTCAATTAATATTTTATGATAGGTTTCCAATAATTGGATTCTAGATTGCACATTTTGATGTTGAATGTTGGAAATGAAATTTTTTTGATTTGTTTAGGTCTCCCTTGTGAATTTGGAAAACGATATAGAGGAGAAAATAAAATTGTGTTGAAATCATTGACTTGCTTTGAAATGTTGATTTTAATTATAGTTTTTGATAGATTGTGTTTTCGTTTAGGCTCAAACTTTGATAATTCTCATTTGAATTGATTTTTGACTTAAAAAGGGAAGAGATATTTGTATAGATATAATTGTTTCAAAACCTTGAAAATTCCCCATTGATTTGAAGTTTGTTATTTAATTAGGGGAGAAAATGAATTGATCTTGATTTTTCGTTGACCTCTCAACAAGTAGTTTAATCTAAATAATCTTTTATATTTGAGAACTTTTTTCTACAATTATTATTTGAGAATAAAATTCGGTTTTTATAAACATGAAAACTCCAATAGTGTCCTTGATCTTAAAATCATTTAGTCCAACTATTGGATTTTTTTTTTGTTTAAGTGAGCTATCTTAATTGTGGTTATTAAAAATTGGTATCCATTGATAAATTGTGATTTTTAATATTCGATATCAAATAGCACAAATTTTTGATAATCCAACAATTGAAATAATAAATTATGGTATAAGCCTCGCTTTCTCCTTTTCATCTACTCTCTCATTCAAAATCATTTCCTTTGTGGCATAGGCTTAAAGAATATAATGAGTGTTTACTATGCATTCATGAATAATAAACATTCTCATTGAAGAATCTTTGATGGGAAAAGTTGCTTCAAGCTTATATCCTCTAAGACTATACTCTGAGGAAAAATAAAGAAAATCCATCATTCTTTAGAGAGATATAAGGTTTAGAAATATCCTAAACCAATGGAGTTATCGTCAAGAAAAACATTGAAAAAGTTAAGAGAGGATCAATGACGAATGAGGAGAGACACGCGATTTATTTTCTTACTAGATTTATAAAATGCGTTTATTTATTGGATCATAAACATTTCTGACATAAAATGAATTTTATTATCCTTTTATAATGCCTAAAGTTGTAACATTTTGGAGATAGTGAAGTACTCCTTAAGTGCTGAATCTTAGTAAATTCAGGTGTTTTCTTTTTCTTTTCATATCTACTTTTTACTTCTTTATGGTCAGTTTAGTTATTATATTTCCATATCAATTTTGATAATCGGGGCGATTTCTTTATGGCATATTTAATGTTAAAGAATTGTTGGTAATTAATTTTGATGAGTTATTTTTTTCCATTGGATTGGACTTGAATATTTAAATAGGGGGAGAAATAACTCAAATTTTCAAAACTACTTTGATCAAAGATTAAACTGCTTTGAAAATATTTTTTTTAAAAACTTCCATATTTGTTTAATGTTGTAATGGAAGAAAATTGTTCTTTCAACAAGTGGTATCAAACACTGTTTTTTTTTTTTTCAAACTTATATTATTGAATTGATATCAATAAATTATTTTCAATTGATAATGTAATTTTTGTATCACTATTAAATTGCCAATCCCTCAATAAATTGTTGTTGTGCATTGATTTAAGGTGAGAAAAGTCCTATGTCAAATATTAATATAATAATTTTATCAATGTAATTTGATGTTGAACATTTTACTTTGTTTTGGTTGCATGAAAATTTCTCTTCAATTTTTTTTCTTTGAAAATTTTGATTGAGTGAGGTAAAATTAGTCTAACCTCCATTGATTGTGTAACGACCCGAATTTTCGTAAATCGTTAAAATGCGTAAAAATTTGAAATTTTTTTCTTTAAAAAAACCAAACCGTATCAGAGTGCGTCTAACCGAATCGCTACTGACTTTTCGTAAAACTCGTTATAAAAATCTCATTTAGTAAAACTTATGCGGAAGCATTAATAAAATCCTTTATTTAGAACCTTTGCGGAAGAGTAATATAAAAGTATTTATCTAAAACATTTCAGCTTAGCAAAATCTTGCAAAGCATAAATACTTTAATAAAGGGACTTAACTGTTTAATTACAACCTTAGAAAACATAATTTCATTAAACTATTTCTCTTTTACCCTTTTTATGCATGGTCAGCCACGATCTCCCTCGCGCGTGCAAACCCCTCACCCCTGCTTGCTATTGTTCGTTCTTCTTTCCTTTTTGCTACTCCTAGTTCGTGCATTCCTCATAATTTAATGGTACCTACATCTACACTACAAGCAACTGTAAGCCTGAAGGCTTAGAAAGGAAAAAGGGAAATGCAAACATGAATGCCTCTCTTTAGTCATTATTGGAATGGGGCCACCCAAACCAATCCTTTCATTACGTCGTTCATTTTATTATTATTTTCCTTTACTTTCGTTCATTCATTACTCATACATTGAGTTGGAGGTTGGAGGAATTCATGGCGGTAGGGTAGATCTTTGTCGGCTTCAACCACCTAGGGTAGACAGTCTCGCAGTCTCGACAAGGGAAAGGTTCTTTTAAATCCTGTCTACCTGGCTGATCCGTACTACCCCACCATCCCCCAACTCCCTTATTATTTTCTTTGTGTCTGTGCTGGGCTAAGCTATCAGACCATAGAGACCTTTATTATCGTACAGTTTTACTCATTTTCATCATTTATCCTCACACATGCATATGTACGTACCACCCCGTGGCACTCCCTGTTAGTCACTATTATCATGGTGCATGAACATACATTCTCATCCTAACATGATGCATGATACTGCACAATAATATAACATTCATAGAAATGGAAGTATACATATCATAAAAGTAAAGCAGTAACTGAAATTGAAAGCGTACATTTCATGAAATAAACACCCATAGAATAGCACACCCAGAACAAGGGACATAATTTAAACACTCGATCACTACACTATACAATGAAACAAGGATAACATGCTTAATCAATAGAAGACAGTATTATAATTCATATGCTAACTCTTCTAGTTAATTTCCTAATCCATTTTCATATTTTCTATCTTTATCGTTCTAGGTGATTATTCTAGTTTATTCTCTGAGGTAGGTTACTTGCTTTTATCCAATTATTGCTTACATGCTTGATCTAGTTAATTATGCTAACCATTTTACACGCTTAAGAAAGATAAGATTTACTTTCAAACTTTTTAGTCATTTAGCCTAGTTAACTTCCTAGTCCACTTACATGCTTCTTAGATTTATGTTTCTAAGCGATTATTCTAGTAAGTTATTAACATGCTCCTTCGTTGATTTCATGCTTTCATTCTACTTCACTATCGTAAGCAATACAAGAAAATGATAACAAAACAATTATAAAACATTCATTCGCATATTAAGTGATATCCTTGAGACCTTTACTCATTCATGTTACTTCATTCTCTTTTCATCTTCTTTATCACTCTACTCTTTAGCTCTTTAGAAAAGTAAAGCATTGATTATGGATTTGAAGTGCGCATTAAATAAAAGTAACTGAAATTGAAATCACATATAAAGAGTAATAGCAACTGAAAGCACACAGCAAGATAATGAATAACAAGGAACAATTATAAACCCGAATCGAAAGCAGCTTACGGATTATAAGAGACTATAGGGTAAACGTGTGAAGTTAAACATGCTCAAGTAGAATACACTTATTAAATCTGTTAGTTATCCAACCTAATAAGTTTATATGCTCAAGTTATATAGCGCTAATTTAGTCACTTAACATGTTTAAGTCTCTTCTTCATCAACCCAGATTAATTAACATACTTGAGTGAAACGAATTACATTAGTTAGGTTAACATGCCTTCTAAGTGATTGAACATGCTTACAAACTAATTAAACATGCTCAATCAATTACTTTAATTAATTATGCTAGTTCACTTACATGCTCGACATCTAATTAAGTTAATTACTCTATTCGGTTAACATACTCAGACAAAGACAATAATTAATAGAAGCATAACGAGGACATGCTTGCAAATGAGAGCTTGCAAATAATACCTAATCAACTACTAACTAATCTATTCAACTTGCAATTTACTTAATGTGTGTAAGACTAGTTAGGGAACATGCTCGCATACTGATTATTCAATTCAATTATTCTAATTAAGTAGATTAACATGCTCTTACATTATTCTAATCAATTATATGCTCAAGTTGATTAAACATGATACTTAATTAACATACTTAGCTAATTGATTTACTTAAATAATAATTATCATGCTTGAAGGAAGATTACAAATTATTAATTCAAGAATCATTAGTCGGTTTACATGCTTAGCTGATTTACATGCTCGGAAGATTATAATTACAGATTAAGTAGTTTACATGCTTTGATTAAACAATTAATTCTCTAAACTAAATCAACAATACAATTAATTGACATCAAGTAATAACAATTCATTTGTACTTTTCATATCATTCATCCTTTGACATTAACATTCGTCATTTCCTCATTGAACTAGGCATTTGTATCACTTAACAGAAACTTAATAGAGCACATCAACAACAAAAGGAAAGTATCACAGCACTTGACTAAAATTACATAACACATCAAGGACATGCAACAAAAAATCATCCAGAGACTATCATCTAATCACCAACCATTTAACACTAGTTAACAACTCAACCTACTAACACATAGCAGTAAGCATTTTAAGGCAAACAAAATACTTAACATCTAGCAGTAACATACTAAACTAACAAAATGCACGAATTATAAAGCATGGTGCATTCATGTTTATCTCATTTCCACCCTCACCCATTCTCTATTATCATGTATCATTCTCTATTTCCACAACAATAATGTTATTATCTACCCGTATAAATCAACAGCAAAGGATTTACAGCAGCCAACAACAAAGAGGCAGAGACAATAAGTAAGGAAAGTACTACTGAACATAAACCTACACTAGCATTAACACAGAGGGCATTTGTAGCAATCATTTCTAAGGAATAACATCAACCCACGCACGCATACTTGTGGTGTAGGGCCTTAATGGCCAAAACACCCAAATCCCTTACTGTCACACCCCCATTCTCACAAGGCGTGAACGGGCCAAGGCTCGAAGGGAGGCTTCCGGGAAGTCTCCCCAGTGTGCTCGGGGCGCACACTGAGCGGACATCGAGGAGGATGCATGCAGCAGTGCGCGCTGGGCGCGCATCGTTTGGACAAGCAGCGCGCAGAAACAGACACGCTGGTGACTTTAGACAAGGATGGGAGAAATGCGGGACACGTAGGCGTTCGGACAGCGAAGTGCGCACAGCCAGGAGATGCGGAGTAGTGTCGGGGTTCGGACATGCAGAGCGCAAAGCAGACATGCTGTCGGAATTCAGACAGCAGCCCAAGAAGCCTGGAGATGTCGAAAAGCCTCGCGGGTCATTGACGAGGATGGGTCGTGCCACAGTTGGGTCGCAGAACGAGCTGGGCCGCGACGCAGGGAGACGGGCTGTAGACGCAAGAGATACGGATCCTAGATTTAGCGGGATCCGGCGAGCCAATTGGATTGGCGCGCCTAGTTGGCTGATCTAGATAAGATCTAGATAATATCCAGATAAGATCTGCGCCTATCTGGAGCAGGTGGGCTGGGCCGGATGACAACCTCGACCAATGAGAAGACGACACTTCGACACTAAGAATCTTGGAGATCTCTAGTTGCCTTAGGATTCCTAGTTGCTCTAGGATTTCTGTTAGTCTATAAATAAGACCATTGAGACACCAACCAAGGCAATTCAATTCAATCAAGTGTGAGATTGAAGAGAGCTAAATTGGGGTTTAGCTATCCTTGAGTGAGTTGTGGTGATCCGAGTGAAAAGTTGTATTCCTAGTTTCTTTGATTTGGGGATTGAAAGAAAGGGTTGGGAGTTGGGGCTCCAGTAAAGATCTTGGTGTTTCCATAAAGTTCTTATATTTATTGCGAGGAGGCGACAACCGAGAGTTATCGGAGGAGGCCAGCCGTGGTGGGACTACGGCGCCACACACCATTCGCCCTATTTTCGCATGGCGAAAAATTAGGGGTGTGACACTTACCAATATTGGAGAACTAACAGAGACAGCTCTCCAATCTTCACGGTTCTGCACAGCAACTCTCACGGATGGCAGCTCACTCACAGTTTGACACTCAACTCACGAGCTCCCACACTTTTCTCACTCTCAAAAGCTTTCCATTAACAAGAAGGAAGCTCTCCCTCTCTCGAACTCTTCTCACTCTCTCTGGACTTCCCCATTGGAAAAATGGGTGTAGAATGGAAGGGGGAAGAGGCTTATGTAGGAAGGGGGAAAACAATCGTACCTGGAAGGAGGTTGGCAGAGCAAGGAGGGTCGGCTCGCATGCTCTGAGGGAAGATTATTTTCGGGAGATCGATTTCTAATTGGTTGAGGGTTGTTCTTCGTCTGATTTTAAATCAGTTTTGTCGTTGAACCGTGAAAATTCAGATGGGTGCGGACGATATCTTCGTGTCCGCATTCGTCTGCAAGACCAGATCTTCCCAGGTAAAAGCCAAGTTCGGATGGAAATTGGCGTCCTTACCCCTTGTCCATACCGTCCGCAGGCAACTTGCGGATGCGATATCGCGTCTGCACGTGGCATCCGCAGTCCTCTGAATTGTCGCCAAATTTGGACAGAGTCGATGCTGACGCTACTTCTCTCGTCCGCAACCTATCATCTAAATTGTCTAGGTTAGAACAAATTTGATGCAGACGCCATTCTTCTTGTCCGCATCGTCCGGAGACTCGTCCGAAAGTCTCTAGTTTGTACAGAGTCGATGCAAACGCTACTTCTCTTGTCCGCAACGTGTCGTCCGAAACTGTCCAGACTTGAACAGATTCGATACGGATGCCATTCTTCTCAACCCCATCGTCTGGACCCTCGTCTGCAACTCCACTGTATAGTGAAGTCAAGACGAGAAATCTCATCCCCAACTCATCCTAACACCCAAAATTCCCACTTTCTTCATCTTTCCATACTTAAGTCATATCCTTTAACATTTCTCCCATAATTACACGTCACCAAATGACACGTATAGATATGCCATGTAACGTCCTCATAACTCTAACACTTCGATTACACCACGTATACGGGGTAAACATAACGGAAATACCTCTATACTTAACGCTAAAAAATACTATTGGTAATATCCCGATAGTTATCCAACTTAAAATATCGGGATGTTATATTTAAGTATAAGCGATAGCCCGCCCAACCTTGGCCCAACAGATATTGTCCGCTTTGGGCCGCAGCCCGCACAGATTTGTTCTTGGTGTGGCTTACCCACCCAAAATCGGTCTGTTGGGGTAGGAGAGCTACCCACTTATATTCTGCTCTCTTTACTTCCCCCAAGTCGATGTGGGATTGTACACCCTTTCTTCTGGGGTGTCACAGTTTGCACTTGGTAGTTGTGATGAGGGAGAATACTTGTTGAAGGGAGAATACTTGTTGAAGTTTATTTTTAGGCTTAAATTGTCAATTCTATTCATTTAAAGCAATTAGGGTTAAAAAAAAATTATTGGATAGATTTAGAACACTCAATTCTTTATTTTTGACTGGATTGAATTGATAGTCTGCTTATAGGTTGAAATTTTGTTTGTAATTCTAGCAATTGCATAATTCTTGAATTGATATTTTTTTTTTGCTTGAGATTTGGTTTCCAACTATTGGTAGAAAAGGGAGAGATAATTGTATGGATTGTTGGATGTTTTTGATTGTGAAAATTTGGTTTCCCCTTCGGATTGATTTAGCTATGGATAAAAAGGGGAGATGTAAAAAGCTTAGACAATTGTTCTAGTTTGAGATCTTAGAATACTTCATTGATTCGATTTTGCTTTAGTGATAAAATGGGGGAGTTAGTTTTTAAAAGATAATTGATTGTATTGTTTCTAATTTTGTTGTTTATGCTTCCGCTTATAGGTTAAACTTTGATAAGTCTCCCTTGTTTTTTTTAAATTGATTAATGCTAAGGGGGAGAAAAGTAAATTTGTATAGAGTTATTGATTTGCTTTTAAAAACTGTTAAGACTTTTAAGTTTTGATAAATTTGCTTCCGCTAGATTAAACTTTGATAATTCTCCTTGAATTTGAAATTAGTTAATTGATAAAAGAGGAGAGTTAGTTATTAAGAATTAATTGTTTGAAGTAAATTGTTTTGCCTTTTTGAATTGTGTTTTCATCTTGAATTACATTTAGTTATTGATTTAGGGGGAGAAATTAACATTTTTTGATTTAACGTTTATTTCTCCATTGATTCTAGTTTGATTATTGTTTTAGGGGAAGTACATAAGATTATTTTTGACTCTAATAATTTGAACAATTCCCCACAGATTGAATAGTGTCAATAGATTTAGGGGGAGAAAAATACAATTGTTTTTGACCTTGATGATTGTGTTTACACTACGACTCAAAATTAGTTTATTATCAAAATGAAGCAACATTTGTATTTAATTTTCAATTTGGTTTCCATAATCATTTCTTACGGTTTAAAATCCTTAAATGAATTTAGTTGTTTTTCAATTGCTATTATATTCCAAATATTTTGATGTGGTATCCTTTATTCCCTAAATGACTTGATTTTTTGATTTAAAGGGGGAAGAGTTTTTGCAGTTGATTTTCAAATTGATATCAATAGTTTTCTATTGATTTGAAATCTCTCAATTGATATCAATAAGTGTTTTGTTTCTTAAACCTCTACAATTGGTATCTATCTTGGATTTTCATCCCCATTATTTTGATTATGTGAAATAATTTAGGGGGAGAGAAAGGTTTTTAATTTGAATATCTTTGAAAGATAGAGTATCTCAATTTATATTTTTGAAATTGGTTTTTATTTCAACAATTGGTATCAATAATGATTTTTGTTTTTGAAATCTTTATATTGATATCAATCTTTGTTTTAGGTTTGAATTACAACAATTGATATCATTGGATATATTTTTTTTCTCTTCAATTGGTATCATTTTATGAAACTGTTTTGGTTTTGATATCAATGAAATTATTTTTCTCTACAATTGGCTTATCCTTTTAAGGATTTTATTTTGGAATTCTTTAATTCCCCAAGTATTTGGATTTGTACATAAAGATAGGGAGAGAAACTTTGTTTTTGATCTAAATTGAATTCATCCATGAATGTTTTTCAATTGGTATATTATTTGGTGTAGTAAATGGATGGTTCTCTTAATTTTTGAATTCTCTCCTATTTGTTTGGTGGTAATTTTAAAGGGGGAGAGATGATAAGTTGTTTTATTATTGCTCTGAGGGGGAGAGCAAAACTTTAAATTGGATTATATCTCCAATCGAATATTTTTTTGAGATTAACATAGAGATAGAGATAACTTGATTGATATTTTGCTTTTAAAGTTGGTATCTCTTGTAGCTTTCTGAATAGAGTTTCTTTTTGAATTTACAATTGGTATCATTTTTAACAAAATTGATTTGATTTTAACTTTGGATTTACAATTGGTATTAATCTTTGAAAAGTTGGTATTGGTTTTAATTACGAATTATCAATTGGTATCCATTGTTAAATTCTTATTCCTTCATTTGATATCACTTGTTAGAAATTAAAAATTTATTTCTTATTTTTGGTCTTTAATTGGCTTCTATTTCCTACATTTGCTATACATTTCTTGAATCTCATTTTTGGTATCTATTATTTGGATTCTAATGCTTAGTTTATCCCTCAAATGAGTTTATTAGGCTTAATGAAAAAAAGGGGGAAGATTGATTTTTGATTGAAGGGTTTTTGAATGTGGTTGTTTTCAAATTGGTATTCTACTTTGTACCACAAATTGAATTTACTTGCTAGCTTTATTCCCTATAATGAATGTTGTATACCTAATGAAAAAGAGGGCGAAGATTTTTGTTAGAAACCTTTGTGATTGTGGTTATTTACAATTGGTATCTTTATTTTTGACCACTTATTGAATTTGAATGTCTAATTCCCTCATTTGTTTGATTTGTGGTGACTCTTTGATTAAATGAGAGAAATGTTTTTTGGTAGAAGTAATTGTTGAAATTGTTTTTGGCTTCTATTGCTAATTTCCTCAATTTACTCATGTCGATAATCCCCTCCCTTCGGAATTCTTTTTGATTATGACAAAAAGGGGGAGAGTGATGTATAAGTTGCAATATATATTTAAGGGGGAGTTTAGTAGCATGTTGCATGAGTTAATTGTTTGATAAATTGTATACCTTAATTGGAGAAATCTAATGTGCAATATTTATATGCAAATGCTTAGTTTTAGTATATACAACTTATTGGATTTTGTCATCATAAAAAACGGGGAGATTGTTAGCCTTTTTGTTAGGGTAACTTTTATTTTGATGATGACTAAAATGTTGATTAATTTAACAAATCAATAAGTTGTATTTTGTATTTACCGGATATTATTCTTATCGGTTTTATCATAATATTTATATATGTGTTTATTGGAAATACCTTCAACATGGGTATTATTAATGTGCTAACATGTTTACTTGAGTCTATGTAGTATTGCATATCTTTTAAAGACTCAGTATAGTTTAGGGGTTAAAATAGAGTGAAGTGTGGACGACATGCAGATGGTGAATCTTGTCCAAATCTGTTCTGTGTACATGCAGACAACACGCGGACGAAGAGAGTCGTCCGAAATACTCTAGAGTTGCATTTATGGATGTGAGAGGACGAGGTTCTGCGTCCCAATCTGGAATGTGGTCTTGCAGATGATGCGCAGAAGAATGCAAATGTTACTGCTTTGAATTTGTAATTCTGAGATGCCATTTCGGACGATACAGCGGACTCGTGTGGATGAGCCCAGACGCAGCAAATTTGAATATGTTTATTTCAAGTGATGTTTCGGACGATGCTGTGGATGACCCCGGACGATAGCGGACGTGGAAATTTTGAATATGTCCATTTTGGGGTACACTTCAGATGCAGAAATGAAGACATGCGGACAACAGTCCGCGTCCAAAGGTGTTCTTTCGGATGAGGGCAGACGACACCAGGATGAGCTCCTGCGTTTGAAAAGTCCAGAATATCCATAACGACTACATTTCCAACGGACAAATTTCAACGAATATTTTCCAACGGCTCGATGCGAACGTCCGAAACCTCTCCTCCACGTTCGAAAGTCCACTGCCTATATATATGAGTTCACTCCAAGTTCTCTACAACGAACGGAGAATCGTGGTGAAGCCCTGACAAATTTTGCACGCATTTCTAAGCCACTGTGAGCTATTATTGTAAATCCAATTCTCCTTATTCCAAACTTGCGAATTATATTGGGAGAATTCTTATTAGAGTTTTAGAGCTTTAAATTTTCGATTCTTTGTTGTGCTAAATTGTAAAGGGTGATTTTCTAAGAATTCATCACACAAAGGTGACACCCCTAAATAGTCAATGACTCGATTGAACGCCCGAAAGTTCAATTAACGGGTGACTCTTGCAATAATCAAATTTAGGTTGACGACCCAAAATAGTCAAATGGTGACGCCCTTAAAATTAGTCTTTGTAAATAGTTTAATTGATATTCGTAAGTCAATTATTTAGTGGATCTCCAAGAGGAACTTGGAGCGCGAACGTAGGCGAATTTTTCGAACTGCGTAAACAAATATTGTGCACTCTCTTTAACCCTCTTTTTACTTTGTTGCATATATTTGTTATTGTTTATTTTAATTATATGCATTAAATCAATTAGGGTTATTAGAGATTAAATATTGCACAAAATAACTAGAATGATATATTCACCCTCCCTCTATAAGCGTATATCGATCCTATAATTGACTTATCATTGATCACAAAGTATAATAGTTGATTTGTTAATTTTCCAAAAGAAACACGGTTTCAATTAAAAGTAGTCATAAGCCTTTCAACCAAGTCTACCACAGTTTAGCTGAGGCCCAATTTCAACAAAGTAAAATTTTGTTTTCAAAACCGACCCCAAGGAGACCGATTACTTATCTCTAGTCTGGTTTGATAAGGCTACATAGTGGATTTGTCCAACTTTAAAGAAGTTTTTATTAAACATAGGCTAAAGTAAATTTTACTTGAATCTAAAGATAATTCACGACCGTGGTGATCTTAAACTTTTTTTGAATACTTGAAATCTCAAAATTAAGACGGGGAACAAATCTAATACGTTGCTGCACATGAGAAGTTTAATATTATGATTTTACACAACTTCTATGTCAATTTGTGAAACACGTTATCTCTTTCACTCTTAAACATGTTTACATGATTTTGTTGATAAGGATGCTTTTGATGAAATTCATATGTCAAACAGAAACTTCACCAATATGAGATTTGCTTTGCTTTGCTTTCCTTTCTTTCAGGGACTTGTAAAGAGAAATTCTATACTTTGTTTTTTGAGAAACAAATACAATGAATTTGAAAATTTTGACCACTACTACGTTTGTGCATTTCTGTCTCAAGAAAGTCGTGAGAGAGAGTTTCAAAACGGTATGAGATTATGTGCAAAGTTAGAATAACGATTTGCTCTATCAAGTTCTAAAGTGGAATTACCAAAACAACCAATGTATTATAGGATTTCAGTGACAAGTCAATTATTAAATAATTTATATTAATAACTTAAATATTGAACAATAAAAAAAATGAATGGAACAAATATTGGTGTTATATTTTTCATTAAAAAACGTTGTCGTTTCGTTGCGAAAAGTGAGTCCTTGAAATAGAACTCATGACTTTTTACTGTGAAAAAATAACTTTCCACAAAAGAAAAATGACTTTTTTATGCAGATAAGGAATAAATACTTTGTCTTATTTGTGTAAAAACACAGACAAATTGTGATTTTTGTAGGACAGTAAAACAATTCTAAAAGATCCGCTAGCCAAAACATTATATATTTTTTTTACAAAATCTTCTAAATTATAAAATAAAAAAAATTAAAATCAACTTATACAATATTTTCTCAAATCCATTCAGAAAATCATTTTTCATCTGCGGAAAGTTGTTTTTACTATGCAGATAAGGAATAAATCATTTGTTTTCTTTATGAAAAAACGTAAACAAGTTGTGATTCTATCAACATAGTAAAACAATTCTAAATCATCTGACATCCAAAATATTATATATCATTTTATAAAATCTTCTAAATTATAAAAGTAAAAAAAATTAAAATCAATTTATACAGTATTTTTTCAAATTTATTTTCCATGGGTATTTACTTTTTTCCCTGTGAATTCTCTAAAATTATTAGTGATATTTGCGTCATTTATTTTTTATAATTAAGTATTTTATTTGTTAATGAAAATTATTTAGTGCTTCACTAGTCATTAATTTTATAATAGAGGGGTTGTTTTGTTAATTTTCCTTAAAAAAACAATTTAAGATAATTGTTGGGTATCACCCTTGAATTGAGGAGCAAAATGCAATTACCGTTAAAAATATGGGTTTGGTAAGAAATTAAAAGTGAAAATGGAAAATTCGAAAAACCAGCCGTAGCACTCATATCCCGTTCTGGAAGATTCTTGCTATAATTCTCGATCTGTCCGCTCATCGCATTCTCCAGTTCCCAAGTCAAATCTGAAAGAAAACCTTTGAATTGTTTCAATTCACTTCGACAAACGCCCTTGGATTTGCTGAATTGGAGGCTTCGGGGCCATTGTTGCACAATGAGCACGAGGGAACTTCTCGACATTGAGCCTCTGGAGCTCACGTTTCCATGTCAGTCTTTTGCTGCCGTTTCCGATCTGTTTTCGTTTCTCATTTTCATTTTTTCAGAATTTTGTTTTTTCTGTTTTCGATCTGCATGTTTGCTGTTTTTTGTTAGTCGAATTGAAGAAGCAGATATCTTGCTCCCTGCAATTGTCAAATAAGACTGATCAGTACGTCGCTTTCAAGGTGAATCTTCTCTCTACTTCTGTTTCTCTCGTCATTTGAAGATGGGTCGATTTCTTTCTCCTGTTCTTTCGAGCTTGATTGCTGTGAAATTGTAGGCGTTAATCGTGAAAATGATTGGAATTATACCTACTCGGCACTTGGTACCCGAGAAACGACGATATCAAGTAGATTAGGCTAAAATCTGTGTTCTTTTCTTCTAATTTTCTGAAAAAAAAAAAATGAGCGAAGAGGTAGATATTACATTGTGGAACTTTTGCATACTTTTAGTCCTTAAGCGGGGATTCTGTTTTCTTTCAGGTGAAAACAACGAATCCAAAGAAGTATTGTGTTCGTCCTAATACCGGCATTGTTATGCCCAGGTCTACATGCGATGTGTTAGGTGATAATTTTAAACTTATTGTTGCAGTGTTTACATCCCTTTTGCTTTACTCGTGAGGTTATGTGTTTTTGTTCTTATATAGTGACCATGCAAGCCCAGAAAGAGATCCCTCCCGATATGCATTGCAAGGACAAGTTCCTCCTTCAGAGTGTGAAAACTATTGATGGGGCTACCCCAAAAGATATAAATGCCGAAATGGTAACTAGGCATGTCATGCTATGATTTCTAGATACTTCTTTGTTTTTTTGAATGTTGACATCAGGCTTTTTTCTTTGTATGCGACTCTCTAGTTCAATAAGGAGGTGGGGCATATCGTTGAGGAATGCAAATTGAGAGTTGTTTATGTTTCTCCCCCTCAACCTCCCTCTCCTGTACGAGAAGGCTCAGAAGAAGGATCATCACCACGAGGTTCCGTTTCAGAGAATGGAAATTTAAATGGTGCTGAGTTTGATATTGTGGGTTCACCAAGCGTTTGATTTAATTGTTTTTCTCAGTGATTGAATAGGATTGGTTCTTATGCTTTTATCCCACGTTACAGGCTTCAAGGGCATCTTTTGAGCAGCTTCTGCCTCACAAAAAATCCACGGAGGTACAAGTTGGGGGAATCAGTAGTTTGTTTCTTTTTCGTTTGTTATTGTTCGACGACTCTCCTTTTCTAAGACTTCAAAACCTAGTTTTACAAAACACGGGTTTTTTCCTTCTTTTTTTCTGGTATAATTTTTCTTCATACTTCTTTTCTAGTTTCTACTTTAAGAAAACTTAATATCCTGTTCATCTATAAGCACTTGATAAATAGACAGGTTGCCAAGTGTTCACTGACTGTAATGAAGAGATAGAGATTCATCTATGTCATATACTATTAATTAGCTATTCGAAGATATTAGATTCTATTTAGAATTTTGAATAAAATAAATTCAAATAGATATAGAAACTTCAATTGAAAAAAAAAGAAAATTATCAATTGATTGAAATGAATAGCAATGGGTCCCTCATATCATGTTTATATAGTTATGTACCAAACTGCAGGATTTGCTCTCCTTTCTTCTTAATTTTTGGATATGCCGGAGATTTTAAGCCCGCTTGTAAACAACCATTGGTCATGGAGAAACACCAGTTTGTTTGGTTTGCATTTCGTCAAATGAGTAGACTGAAAGTAGAGTAATTTTATGATCTAACTTTATGTTTCCTTGTCGCAAATCCAGGCAAGGGCTCTTATTGCAAAACTCACGGAGGAAAAGAGTAATGCAATTCAACTGAACAACAAGCTTCGCCAGGAATTAGTGAGTATCTCATAGTCTTAGTAGGTTTCTATTTTATAAAAATTTATTGAATCCATCTTTGGGTGGTAGCCAGCTTATGCCAATGTCATTTCTTGCCATTCTGTATTTATAATTGTGAAAGAATCAAAATTCAGTATGACTCAATTATTCATTTGACGGGTATCATTGAATTTCAGATTTCTTCACTTGGTGGTTGAACATCATTTTGATCCTCAATTAAATGAAAACATCTCTTTCTCATTCGAACAAATCTCTTTCTCATTCGTTTTATGTGAAATTTCGATGTAGATCTTAGAATTGGAACTAGAAATGTGAATTTCTTGATATCAATGTAAAATGTGCAGGAACTCTTGAGGCGTGAAGGCAAGAAAAATAGTGGTGGCGTCTCCTTACTGCTTGTCATCTTCATTGGTATACTTGGAATCATTCTTGGTTACATTATGAGAAAGGCGTAAGCAATTATCACCATAGAATATGCATATCATTGTCACATCTCTTTCAATTTCTCTTCATCTGCAAACTTTGAAACGGCAAGCAAGAAATGGAATTGATTTTCAAAGACCGGTTTGATGCTAGTTTTGGATTCGTGTTAATGAAATTAGCACGGAGTTGTTTGGATGAAATTCTGGATATGAAAGTGCTAAAAACTTCATTATTTCTGTAACTTAGGGGGACAAAAACATTTGTTTCTTTTGCTACTCAGACTTCGTAGATACTTTTTAACTTCTAATGACTGAATAATTTTATCGAATTTCATCAGACACATTTCTGCTGTCATTTGTAGTATTTGATTCGGAAGTAGTTTCTTTAATTCTTTAACGATCTTCCGATACTTGAGGAAAAACATCATAGCATTTTTATTCCTGATTTTAGATCTGATTATTTATGTAGTCTACCATCTTTGCTGTAGTTGTTTAAATAGGCTATCTGTAAACAAGTGTACTGGAGATATCTAAAGTTTTATGCATACCTCAATTTTGAAAGGATGGGATTCTGAATCAGATGATGTGCTTGATAATTTCAAAAAAAGCTGCCAACTGGAACTTCACGTTTCCTATTTCTTGAGCGCATCTCCAATTTCCAATTTCCAATTTCCAATTTCTCCAACTCTTTAGTCCCGGTTTGTGTTTTTCTGTTCGCCTATGCCTGAATAGATAGGACGGTGAGATTAGATAATTAAACTAGCAATTCAGCCTCGGTGGTGGACCATGCCAAGTTGACATGGTCTTCAAAATTAGGCCATGTCGGGCTCTGTCTTAGTCCAACGGGCCTTTGTTTAGATCTTTGTTTAGGTCTCGACTAGTTCAGACAAAATTTGATAGTCAAAGTCTAGTATGTATGCCTTAGACCATCGAGTGGTCTAAGGACAACATCACCTGATACCAGGGTTCTCCTATTCATATACAAAACATAAAAAGGTTTTATAGCATCATGACATAAGAATAGAGGATCACGACTCCAACTATAAGCGGCTGGTAAATTGAATGAAGTTTGCGGTTGATCCTCCATTCATAATTAGATATAGATTTGGTTTTATTACGAGGTGAATTTAACAGAAATGCTGAATATCCTAATTCTAAAAAAGGACTCAATTGCTTAGCCCAAATAATGATTTGCAACGAAATTCTTAAACATAGATTGAGCTATAACCTACTCGAGATGGGCTATAGTCCACAAAGTGATTATAAAAAAACAAGATAATGCAATATACAATTAAATCCAAAGAGTACTATGCAGGAATAAAATACCAAACACTCCACATGGCACAATTTAAATACATTTTCAAAGGAAAAATCCTCACTAATGAATGAAAATAAATCTCTCCAGAAAAAGGGGGAAATGGAAAGATCTTCACTATAATACCCATGATTTTTTATTCTTTTATTTTAGGTTTAAGTGGGATAAACTTAGAGTATAGTTTTGTGGACTGTCCGTGGAATAAATAATTATGCATGGCCACTGTAAGCGTGAAGGTATAAATTGTGGGATAATTGCATTGTGAAATGGTTTAAACGACGTCAATTTGGAGAAAGAAGATGTTGTGAACAGTAGAGTTGCGGATGGGGATGTGTCCATGGTGGTATTGGTGTCCACATCAACTAGAAAAAAAAAAAGGGAAACACCGTCGTTTGATGAAGATTTAAGCGAACAGTGTTGATCGTTGGAGCTTAGGCATTCGAGGAGAGTTTTGGTACCGCAAAAGTTAGGTTAGACGACATCATTTTGGTGTGTTGAGCACTAAATAATTAAGGAAAATTAAGGGTCAAATCGATCGGATGCGTTTGGAGCCATTGGATGGAGTTTAGAAATGGCTAAGATCGTTTAGAATAATGGAAGATTCTTTAGCGGAAGCGTGTTCGACCGTCAGATTAAGTGGAGAGACTAAGCGAGGGCCGTTAGATCAGCGATTAGGAGGTGTCTGCGGGGGATGAAAGATTCCGGCGGGAGGTGTTGAGCCGATGGATTGAGAGATTGGGATGTTGTTAGTCGTCGGATGCAGGTGACGCATATTGGAAATGTGTTCGTGGATTGGTCTGTGTCCACAACTTAAGTTAGATGTCGTCGTTTCGCTGGAGGTCTTTAAGTTGTACAACGCCATTTCATGGATTTAGTACGGGATGGCCTGTGCCCGCGGAAGCGAATGCGTCCACGAAAGGACGTGGCAACTGTTGATTGGTCGTTGATGGAATATTTGCTGGGAATATTCCTAGCGGAAGGAAATGTAGTCGCTGCAGAAGCGTAGGCTTCTGCAACTGTAGATTGTCGTTTTTACAGCAGACTCTAAACAACTTGCAAAATGCGTAATCGAGTGGGCGACGTCGCTCTGTGATTCTAAAGGATGTTAGGCCACATTTTAGCTACTAGAATAAGGTAACGTGGAGAAGTTATTATGAGATATATTGGCTGATTATGATTCAAAGTGGTGATTTGAGAGCATAAATTATGGACCCGTTAGGATGAATCTGGATGTGAATGGTGAGGAGAAACAGAGATTTGGATTTAAATGGTAATTGCATATATAAGGAAAATACTTCAGAAATTCTAAACAAATTTTATATATTTGAGTCTTGTGTTGGAAAACCTAGAAGCCTTGTGGTGTGGTGAGCCGACTCTCAACCCTCGGGAATACCTTCCTCTAGGATTTGCCAAGGCAGGTTCTCTTATGTTATTTTGAGAGTACGTTGGTAGTAGGTAACGTTAGGGTTATCCTTTTAATAATTAGTTCTTTACTTTTAAAGGAGAAACTGGTGTACAGGAAGGAATTGGAGTATCAAGCCTCCAAAAGAGGATTAAGGTAAGGAATGTTCCTCGTGTTTTGCCCTTTGGGACTGCACCACAGAATATTAAGATTAAAATAGTGATGTTCTATAGTTGCCATTATATGATAAAATGCATGTCTTGATGATGATGGATGTTAGTACATTTTCTATTAGTTGTTGTGATGTTTTCTTGAGGATTTGATGACTTATTCTTATGTTATAGACTTTGAGGATTTTATAATATGTTAAATAATAATGCTTTAAGTTGTTGGAGGGTTGTATGTCAATCCATCATGTTTTCAGAAAAATGAACATAAGTGTTTTCTCATGCATAAGTTTTCAAAAAGAAAATACGTAACAGCTTTGATGATACGGTACTAATGGAGCTTTGGGTGGTTGATGCCTCCTAATGAAGAACAAACAAATTTGGTATTGTGTCCCAATGTCATAACAGAACAAGAAAGAAATAGTTTTTATGGTGATTTTATAAAGATGCATTTATCATTCATGTACATAACATTCATTGCTAAGTATTAGACTTATAGATAAATTCTGTGATGTAGGTAACAGGAAAAGTGATGACTTTGGATCAAAGGAGGGAAAAAATTGAAGAAGTATTCTCCATGATGATGAAGATGACTTCGCATTGTTATAGTGAAATAATTTCTATGTATTTTGTAAGAGAATAATTTTATGGAAAAGACGAGTTTTATTTATGTTCAATATGAAAAGTCTTTCGCTATGCATGTGTTTTTCAAGCAAGAGATTTCATTCATTTTTAGAAGAATAAAGTATGTGATTTTCTTTTAAAAGGCTTAAAAAAAAAAAGAAGCTTTCGGGACGTTACAAAATTGTATCAAAGCAAAACTGGGTTCGAAAATCAATTATGTAGACTATGTAACAACTCAAGCCATCAACATGGAAATGCTTCATAAACTGTAAGTACATTCCAATTTTATTTATATAATTTCATCATTTTCTAATTTGTGAATTTTCTTATGTAAAAATAGAAAATGGTGAGAAGTCAAGAGCGAGGAAATGAAGATAGGGATGTTGTTGTTATCCGATTGATAGAATTGGTTGAATGTCAATCTCAGCAATTGGAACATTTTATGGTCAAAAGGAGCAAGGAAATTTTTGACATGTTGTTTTGAGGGATACTAGTGGTGAACGATTTCGGCAGTTGAGACCCCCTACTTTTGATGGACAAGTAGCTTATCCTATTTGTTCTGAAGAGTGGATCCAAACTTTGGAGGACATATTTGATTTCGCCAAGATAGAGGATGAGGAAAAGGTTTGTTGTGTTGTTTTTATGTTGACTTTGGATGCAAGGTACTGGTGAGATACCGTTAAGTTAATGCACAATGTTGGTAAGATGTCTTGGGAAGGGTTTAAGGAAATATTCTATGATAAATATTTTAGTCATATCACTCAGACAAGCAAACTTTTGGAATTTGTTCAGTTATGTCAAGCTGGTTCTATAGCGGATTATATTCGTAAATTTGAGTCACATCACGTTTTACCCAACATCTTGTTAGTTTGAATGAGCACAAAGTTCACTAGTTCATCCAAAGACTTAAGGTACAAATTTATAGAGGTGTTAAGATATCCAGTATTCGAGGGATGCCATACTCTGTTGTAGTTTCTAAGGCTCTTGAAATTGAAGAGGCTGAGAGTAAATTCACAAGAGATAGGGAGTTTGTCAAGAAGGTCCAAGCACAAATGAGAGATGAGGGAGAGAACTTAAGGAATTTTAAGCAACCTCTTGATGAGGGGATACAATAAGGAAGAGAGAAAATGGTTCAAGGAGAGTTTAAAGCTAGTACATGTCCTAGGTGTAAGAATAACCATTCTGGTGAATGCAAGGCTGGATCTGGAAGATGTTTCATTTGCAATGAGGTTGGTCATCATGCCGAGGATTGCCAGTCATCATCAAGGAAGTGAGGAAGGTTACACCTAGGGTTTTCTCTCTTATAGAAAATGAGGATGATGATCAATCGACTATGATTGAGGAAAGACTTGATGTTTTAAATTTTAGTAGTTAACATTGTGGTATCTTTCAGTTCTTGTAATAAGGCATTTAAGAAATTACAATAAGGAGTTTTAATTCAGTTGGAGCTTGCAGTTTTGGTTTTAAGGAAAATGGTTTTGGATGAATGGTCTCTTGAATGTCTTTATTAGGTACTAGGGTTTAGTGAATTTTGATGATAAAATTCTTTAAAGGAAGGAAGATTGTAATACCCCTAATTTTTTATTATTTTATTTTAAGGTTAAGTGGGATAAATTTTAAGTGTACTTTTGTGGAGTGTCCATGGAATAAATGATTATGCATGGCCACTGTGAACGTGAAGGTATAAATTGTGGGATAATTGCACTTTGGATTGGTTTAAACGATGTCAATTTGGAGAAAGGAGACACTGTGAACTGTAGAGTTGCGGATGGGGATGTGTTCGCTATGGTATTGTCATCCGCATCAATTGGACAAAACAAGGGAAACGCTATCAATTGACAAAGATTTGAGCGAACAGTGCTAATTGCGGGAGCTTAGGCGTCTGCGGAGGGTTTTGGTACCACGAAAGTTAGGTTAGACGACATCATTTTGGTATGTTGAGCCCTTAAGAATTAAGGAAAATTAATGGTTGGATTGATCAGATGCGTTTGGAGTTGTTGGATGAAGTTTAAGAATGGCTAAGATTGTAGAGAATAATGGAAGATTCCTTAGTGGCTGTTCGACCGTTAGATTAAGTGGAGAGACTGAACGAAAGACGTTAGATCAGCGATTAGGAGGTGTCAACAGGGGATGAAAGATTCTTGGCAGGAGGACGTTGAGCTGTTGGATTGAGAGATTAAGATGTTGTTAGCCATCGAATGCAAGTGATGCGATTTGGAAACGCGTTGTGGATTGGCTCATGTCCGCAACTTAAGTTAGACGTTGTCGTTTTGCGGGAGGTCTTTAAGTTGGAAGACGTCGTTTCATGGATTTAGCGTGGGATGGCTCGTGCCCATTGGAGCAAATGTGTCTGCGAAAGGATGTGGCAGCTGTTGATGGAATATTTGTTAGGAATATTCCTAGCGGAAGGAAACTTAGTTGCTGCGGAAGTGTAGGAGGCTTCCACAACTGTAGATTGTCATTTTTACAGCAGACTCTAGACAACTTGCAAAATGCGTAATCGAGTGGGCGACGTCGTTCTGTGATTCCAAAGGATGTTAGGCCACATTTTAGCTACTAGAATAAGGTAACGTGGAGAAGTTATTATGAGATATATTGGCCGATTATGATTCAAAGTGGTGATTTAAGAGCATAAATTATGGACCCGTTAGGATGAATCTGGATGTGAATGGTGAGGAGAAACAGAGATTTGGATTTAAATGGTAATTGCATATATAAGGAAAATACTTTAGAAATTCTAAACAAATTTTATATATTTGAGTCTTGTGTTGGAAAACCTAGAAGCCTTGTGGTGTGGTGAGCCGACTCTCAACCCTCGGGAATACCTTCCTCTAGGATTTGCCAAGGCAGGTTCTCTTATGTTATTTTGAGAGTACGTTGGTAGTAGGTAACGTTAGGGTTATCCTTTTAATAATTAGTTCTTTACTTTTAAAGGAGAAACTGGTGTACGGGAAGGAATTCGAGAATCAAGCCTCCAAAAGAGGATTATGGTAAGGAATGTTCCTTGCGTTTTGCCCTTTGGGACTGCACCACAGAATATTAAGATTAAAATAGTGATGTTCTATAGTTGCCATTATATGATAAAATGCAATTCTTGATGATGATGGATGTTAGTACATTTTCTATTAGTTGTTGTGATGTTTTCTTGAGGATTTGATGACCTATTTCTTACGTTATAGACTTTGAGGATTTGATAATATGTTAAATAATAATGCTTTAAGTTGTTTGAGGGTTGTATGTCAATCCATCATGTTTTCAGAAAAATGAACATAAGTGTTTTCTCATGCATAAGTTTTCAAAAAGAAAATACGTAATAGCTTTGATGATACGGTACTAATGGAGCTTTGGGTGGTTGATGCCTCCTAATGGAGAACAAACAACTTTGGTATTGTGTCCCATTGTCAGAACATAACAAGAAAGAAAAGAAAGAAATAGTTTTTATGATGATTTTATAAAGATGCATTTATCATTCATGTACATAACATTTCTTGATAATCATTAGACTTATAGATGAATTATGTGGTGTAGGTAATAGGAAAAGTGATGACTTTGGAACAAGGGGGGGGTGTACCAATTGAAGAAGTATTTTCCATGATGACAAAGATGACTTGACATTGTTACGGTGAAATAATTTTTATGTATTTTGTAAGAGAATAATTTTATGGAAAAGACGACTTTTATTTATGTTTAATATGAAAAGTCTTCCGATATGCATCCATGTGTTTTTCAAGAAAGAGATTTCATTCACTTTTAGAATAATAAAGTATATGATTTTCTTTTAAAAGGCTTTAAAAAAAACATCTCGGGATGTTACATTCACTCTAATTACTACTCTTGACCCCTTTAAATCTAACTTGGGAATGAGAGGGTCATTTGGGGAAAGTGACTAATGCAAGAGTTTCCCTTGTTTCTAAAGGAAACCAGTTATCACCCGCATTGCATATAGTATAGGTTTCCTACTGAATTAGTCACTCACCCCAAATGGCCCTCATTCCTAGGTAAGATTTGAAGGGGTCTATTTCCTTTGGTCTTTCTTATCTCTATTCCTCTTGTTTTTTTTTTACCCATCAAGCTTGTCCTCTTGGGCTTCTTTCCATAGCATTAAGGGACGTGAGCCCTCTTTGATCTTCATGGGTTGATAGCTCTTCTATTTGGGCCCTTGATGACTTACCTTACAAATGGTTTGAAAGTAATGAGTTGATGAGACCTTGGGCATTTGTCTTTGTGGATGGACCTTGTAGTCCATCACTTCCACCCTCACAAAAATCTACCAAATAGGGATCCCTTGTACGCCCAAGGTTCCAACGTATACGTGGACCCAAAATTGTCTTTCAGAATCACCGATCTACGGAGGAACTCTCGCAAGAAGGCAGCGCTGATGTAGTTTAGTTAATGTGTAGGGATATTGTTTGTTTATTTGCATAGTTAATTGTTTGAATACTTGTTGAGTAAATATATGTTTGGATAACATATATGTAATTACCCAGGTTTTCGTAATTCCTTGAAAATGAGTGAAAATTTGAAATTTCTTTCTTTTTAAAACAAATCGTATAAGAGCGCATCTAACCGGATCGCTACTAACTATTCCTTTAAACTCGTTATGAAAACCAATTGAAAAAATATGCGGAAGCATTATAAGATAAATTCTTTCGTAAGACAAGGCGGAAGCATAAATCGTTTCAAGAAGAAACTAAACAATTGAATACAATTTAATAAAACTTAACGTATTTACAATCGTTCCTCATTTACTATTTATCCTGTCCAGCCCCGAATCTTGTTCGTGCAAATCCTTCACATCTGCGTTATTAGTTGTTCGTCGATCTCGTATAGGAGCCTATTATATCTGTTCGTCGTTTGTACCTACACCACAAGTAATATGTGAGCCTAATGGCCCAGTAAAGAAAAATAGGTTAATGCGATATGCTTATGACTCTCTTTAGTTCATTTGGAATGGGGACCACCCAATCCAATCCTTTCATTAGCCATTTACCATTTTATTACTTTTCTTTACGTCGTTCGTTTGTTACTCGTACTTTGAGCTGGAGATTTGAGGAATCCGTGGTGGTAGGGTAGATCTTTGTTGGCTTCAACCACCTAGGGTAAACACTCTCGCAGTCTCGACAAGGGAAAGGTAACATTCTTTTAAATCCTGTCTACCTGGCTGATCCGTACTTACCCCACCATCCCCTAATTCCCTTATTCTTTTCTTTGTGTTTGTGCCGGGCTAAGCTACCGGACCATAGAGGCCTTTATTATCTTATCGTTTTACTCATTTTCACTCATGCATGTGTGTGTACCACCCCGTAGCACTCCCTATTAGTTTCTATTAACATGATGCATGACCATACATTCTCAACCTAACATGGTGCATGATGCTTCACAGTATAACAATCATAGAAATTGAAGTGCGCATTTAAATATACGTAACGGTAATTGAAAGCACGTATAAGGAAAGCAAAGTATATAATAGAAGGAAATAACTGCACATCACAGAGAACAAGTACAATGAATTGAAACAAGGAAACATGCTCGAATTAATAGAACAATATCATTCGGAAAAGAATAGAAAAACATACTGTCTATTAACAAGTAAATTATCCTAGTCCATTTACATGCTCCCTACATTTATATTGCTAAGCAATTATTTAATCAGTTATTAACATGCTCCTTTGATGATTTTATTCTACTTAACTAATCATGCTTTGGTTTAAAGGAAATTAACATGCTAAGGACCTGGAATTGTAAGCGATGCAAGAAAACAATAACAAAACATTCATTCACTTAGTCAATGAAATCCTTAACTCATTCACGTTTCATTCATTCCTTTTTTCATTCTTTTTATCATTATGCTCTTTAGTAAAGTGAAGCATTGATTATGAAATTGAAGTGTGCCCTGAAATAAAAGCAATCAAAAGCAAACTATAATTGGAATTACACCTATAACAAATAGACGGTAAAGAAGTATGCGATGAATTACGATAGACATGCTTGTTAAACTAAACTAAACTAAACATGGAAACATGCTCTAAACAACAATTAACAGATACATACTTTAATCAATAAACAACAAAAATTAATTAGTTAGCAAACATACTCACTAATCAACCTAGTTAATTGACATGCTTACTAATTATAATTAACATGCTTACTAATTATGATTAACATGCTCACTAAGTAATCACAATTAATTAATTAACCTAGTTCATTAACACACTTACTAATTATAATTAACATGCTCGCTAAGTGATCACATTTAGTTAATTAACCTAGTTAATTAACATGCTTACTAATTATAATTAACATGCTCACTAAGTAACCACACTTACTAGTTTAATTTATTAAACACACTCAAAATTTAGTTTATTAAACGTGCAAGGATTCTAGTGAGTTAACAATTAATCGTGCTCAAGGGATGATTCGCAACTATTTATTAAACAACCAGTTGATTAACATGCTCATCTTTCAATTAAACTAATTATGCTAGTCACTTAATGATTAAGCATGCGTAACTTTTACTTAAAAAAATGGCATAACAAATTTATGGCAGCACAATACACATATTTAAGGAAGACAAAATATATAACTACTAAACTTAACCCATGGAAAAGCAATGAAGGAAATATGACACAGTTAACAACATTGACTAAAATAGACAGTAAACATTCATCATTTCACGCATTTACCATTCATCACCCTTTTTCATTTCGTCATCTCCTTATCAAACATTACATTCGAACAACAAGCCATTCAACAAAGAGAAATTTTACAGATCTTAACCAGTCTACAGAGTACTACACATCTATTCCATCAATCAACATATGAAATTATTTGTAACGTAGCAAGAGAAGAGAACAACAAGAATCATCCAAGGAATTAACTAAAAGTAAGCATTTCAAGAACGAGCACAAAACGCACGCACTCTACTTGTGGTGTAGGGCCTCCAAATGGCCAAGACACCCATTTTCCTTACCTCAATTCTACTTAATCGCTGTCCATTTATCTCTTTTTGATACCTTCACCGTTAAAGTGTTTACCATCAATGATTACGACTTATAACTTGAATAATAATAATTCTAAGAACTTCACAAAACATAAACTATCTTAACTTAAACTATCAGTAGCTTATACATTTCAAGGAAACATACTTCCAATATTTTTCCTCAACCCATATAACAGTTCTTAATACTACAACAGAGGCTTCAACAGAGGCATCACACAACTAGGTAAAATCCAACACATTATCCTTGTGGAAAATGACCAACATGGTGCTATCTATAATCACAGTTCCATTCTTCACAAAATAATAATACAAAGAGCAGCACATAATCAAACTATCCTTCACAGAATCAAGAAACTAAAACCCAACAAAGATATCACCACCAACAGAGTATCAACTTAGCATTTTTATCTCCATCCTTAATTCATAAAACAGTGGAGGAAATCTTCTTACCTGAAGACCCCAATAGACCCGAGAGCTTCTAGGGGCTCCAACCTTCCAGTCCTGTCTCCCCCAGCTCTCGGCTCACCTCTCCAGAGACCATCCCTCTTCCACTCAGTCTCCATTTCTCCCAAATGCTCCAGAGCTTAGCCCACCTGAGAGTGTTCTGCTATCTCTCCCTCCCTCTTGTAGATAAAACCTTCAGCAACAAACACTTCCAGCAGACAAACACTCTGCACCCAGACAACCCCTTCAAAAGCCCCACAAAATGTTCCCCAATTCCACGCTGGAAAGGTTGTCTGCATAGCAGACAACATTTTTCTCGAACTGGTCAAGCTGGACCCGGTCAGAACTCAACCCATCGCCCTTGCCCCAGTTGAAAGTCGCCACTGCCAGTCGTAGATCGGCACTACACGCCTCCGATTGACAGCCAATCAGTAGAAACACCAGAAGAGGAGGAAGATTGACAAGCATACCTCAATCGTTGCTAGAAAACACACCTGCAGAAACTCCTGATTCCGAGCCCTAGTTTGCGATCTGCCACTCCCCCCTTCGCTACTCACACGTTTGCCGCCGCACGGAGTCGCCCAAGCCGAGCCTTAGCTCATTCTCCCCGCTCGTCGCGTCTCTCTTTCCTCTCAGCTCTCACCCGCTCTCTCCCTTCTCTTTCGTGATGGCCGAAGGCCAAGGGAGGTCACTCCCTTTTGTTCCAGCCGAGAGGGATTTAGCCTGAACCGGTTCAGCTCTCCCTCTCCATTTTAATTTAATCTAACTTAATTATTTGTAATTTAATCTATTAAGTCAATATATATATATATATATATATATATATATATATATATTTATTTATTTATTTTTACTTATGGTGATTTCCATTTAATTGTAATAAATTCTTTAATTTGAAAACTCACGAATACGTCCTTGGTAATACCCCGATAAATACTCGATAAATCTAAATATCCTTAATTAATTTTCAGTTATTTTTAATAAATTCCGATATGAAAATTTGGGGTGTTACAATATATCTGTTTGAAATATATTTTTGGAAAATATCTATTTGAAAAATAGTTGAGAACCTTATTGCTTGATTTTGTTTTGATAATGCCACATGGGGAGAGACTAAAAAAAGGGAAACTCTTGCAAAATTTTCATTTTTTTGAAAGAGAAAAAAAGAAACTTTGACGCAAACCAAATTATCCATTTCATTCATCATCAACAAACAATTAACATGTTCATTACAACAATTTAAGCAATATGTGCAATACAACGATCTATATAAGTGTAATGACCCAGTTTTTCTTACATCTTAAAACGTATAATTTGGAAAACATTTTCTTTATAAATCATAGCGGAAGACTTTTATTTGTAAAAACAAAACATTTAAGAATACGATAAATAAATTCTTTTCTTTAAAACATTTACTTTAAAAAAACTTTACAACTTAGGAAACATGTCTTAACTTGTACAATAATCATTTTACAAAATTTAAAACCAGTTACAATCATCTTTTAGCCTAGCCAGCCACCAAGTCCGCAACACACAAATGCTCCATGAACTACTCCCATCCTCGCTATCGTATATCTACATTTCAAGAGTTAAACTATGAGGCTAACACTCAATAAGAAATTATATGCAAAATGAGCCATGTAATGCCTTTTTCGTAAAAATTCTTTTCATGTTAGATTCTTTTCTTTCTTTTCTATGCACATCAATGCACTTTGTCTCGACATCAATCGAAGACTTGCTATCCGCTATACATATCAATGCATAACGTCTTGTGATAAAGGCTCGACATCAATCGAACTGTCTGTTAGCTGCTGTGCTTCTACATGCACAACAACCCATCACCTCTAGTATGAGCAGCTCCGATATCGACTAAAATCTTTGCTTGCGGTTGTACACATCGATGAACAACAATCCATTCCGACATCAATCAAAAAGCACTAGCGGCCATGCGCATCAATGGCTGGTCTGTCTCGACATCAATCGAGAAAAAACTAACAAACTCATGCTTATCTTTCCATATTCTTTAACGTGTAGCATTTAAAGTCATAAAACACTTATGCATGAGAAATCTATTTATATTTTCTTAAAAATAATGATGCATGAATGCATACAATTCCATGATTATCAATACATCTCCCTACTACAACATGATCAATAACCTATTCTTTTTCAACCAAAATCACCAAACAGCAACCAACAATACATTCTCAGCTTATATAGTCTATTAAACAAAAATAGCGAAACATCAAACAACATCAAAACAATATATCTCCAAGAAATGGCATGATCAAAACCTAACTTCCATCAGTAACGTATTCTCTAACATTGAGCATATCTACAGCTTAACAACAACATCAATAGAATGCAATAAAACAACATATCAAAGAAATACATCCTCAAAATCTATTTCTTGTGATGTAGCCCAAAAATGGGAAAATACATGCACATTCCTTACCTCAATTCCTTTTCTAGTTTCCTCTACTGTGAAGCATTCTCTGTTTCCAATTTCTTCTTCCTCTTCTTCCTAGTTTTCTCTTCGTCAGAAGCTTCCTTTTGAATTTCTTCCTCTTTCACCATTTCCATTCCTCTTCCTCTCAAATATTCCTCACAATTCTCCTCTCTCGAAATTCACCTATGTTCTTCAGCTCTCACTGTTCTTTTTTTTCCTCCTTCAATTTCTTCTTCCTCACAGCAACTTTTCTTCTCTCACAGATTCCTCTCCAGACTCTCCTTCCTTCTCAAAGACTCCCACCTCTTCAAATTATATCTCCAAGCTCCTTGTATTCTCCAGGAGCCATATGGAGAAGGATGAATAGGTGGACGCATGCATGGCATCCATAGAGCTCCCACTAACTTTTCCTCCAATCAGAGAACAATATTATGCTAATTTCAGATGATGTTCTACATTCCTGGTCGATCTGACTCTTTCCATGATCTACCGAAAATAAGCTTAAAATAATCTTCTAAAGAATTTTTGGAAATCCAGTCAATGGCCTTCCTTCTCATGATCGACCTTAATTCCTCATTTTCCACTCTGAATGATCGTGATCGACCATGGCTCATCTGACGATTGACCACAACCTCCTATCCATCTTTCCAGAATTATAAAATTCATGCATTCTGCTTACTCCTCAATAAAATTCCAACTTTTCATCAAGTACTATTACTCCAAATTTTTACAATGGCAATCTACATTCTTATACTAAAATTATCCCATAAATCTCCAATCAACTCCAATAATGATCATTAATTATACTAAACACATTATGACAAAAAATTTGAGGTATTACAATAAGGCAGAGGAACTCTGCTGTTCTGCCTCAGAAAGATGGCATTTCGTGGGGAAAGTATGATGTCTTGTGGAGGAAGGTGTACTTTTTGTCGCGGGACGTCATTTTTCCGTGGCGGAATGTTGACGCTTATTCTATCTAAATTTTGTTCATTTAGTTCAGAACGTATGTTTTCACATGTGGATTTAAGCACTTTGTCAAAAATTACATTTTCATACCAAATGCTCTCTGTCTTATAATCCATCTATATTTTTCTCAATATCATTTATCATCAACACAAATAATTAACATGTTCATTACAACAATTTAATGTACATGTGCATTGCAAAATTAGGTTGAGATCCACAGTTGTGTTTGTGGACCTTGTGCAATATACTCCTGCATAACACATTCCAAATAAAATTAGCATAGTTAAAATAACATATGAAAATGTAAACGTAATAATGTGTTCACCTGTGTCTCAGGAACTATATCTAGAACTGTGAAACCCATAAATGTGTCATGCGAACTTCCTCTACCGTCTCTGCCTCTGAACCTGCGGCTGCCACATGCACTTGACTCAGCAATGTTTGGGCCTTCACCTTGAGAAGTGGGGAAATTGTGCCCCATATCCCCACACCACCCACATGTCATGTTGAGATGTTTCTTGGGCAGCACTATTCAACTTAGGGCCTCGTCAACAACCATTATTCTTTGTTTTCACGGCCTTTGGGATGTCTCTTAAATGGCAAAGGCGTAATTAGATTAAAGTCTATCATAGGCCAGATGATTTTTTCATTGATCAAGTGGACAAAGTGGGAGTACTTCTTATGCATGTTTCCCAGTGGTAGCACTCATGCACAAATTCCTCAGGAGATCTCCTCATAAAATGCATATACGGGATTGCATGCACACACAAGATGCCACTGGTAACAGTTACAAGTATACCTATCCAAATCGACAAAGTACTGTTTGGTGTCGTTGCTCACCTCAAACTGGCCAGCACCTGCAAAAATAGAACTCCAATTTTGACCTACAAGTTGTAGTATAGCAATCCAATACTTGATCTGCGGACACAAAAGCTCCATCGACTGCGCCATCTTTTTGTGTTTCTTAACGATCCTACACATGATTTGATTTCTTATAATCTCAAACATATTGAGAATCAGTTTGTCTTGGGTTGGTGGGATGCAGACATTGAAGGACTTGCTCAAGTTGTTCAGACTTATGTCACACTTTAGGATGGAGCTGAAGGCATGTTTCGACCAAAATTTTGCATCTATTCCTTGTAGATATGCATGTGTTGACTGGTCAAGCAAAAATGGCTTCCTTATCTCTCTCTCAAAGTGCGGTGATGTTGGGGCTCTAGAAGCGCCTTACATTGCATCCTTGAACAACTTGCCTTTAAATTATTTTTGGAAGTTTGCATAAAGGTGTCGGATGCAAAAACGATGCTTCACTGACCCTACAAACTCCCTAAAAGTTGACACCAACCCCAACAAAAATTAACAGTTTGATTCTAACATTCATACATAATGCATAGCATAAACATAGATTGCGAAAGCAATCAACCGTACCTTTTATTCATCAGAAATGATTGTCCACCCATTGCCTGATGGAGTGTTTAGATCCACAAGCAAGAATTAAAAAAACCAGCTCCAAGAATCCCTACATTTTGCTTCAACCACTACTATAGCAATTGAATAAATTTCATCATTCCTATCCATGCTAACAGTAGTGAGCAGTTGGCCCAAACACGATCCCTTCAAGTGAAAATCATTCAAGTAAATAACTGGTTTAGCACAATTCAACAGTCCCATCTTACATGCAGCCAAATACATTTACATCCTTTGAAATATTGAACTGTGAAAGATCAATCTTCTCTAGCTGAACACGTATCAGGCTTCAAAAATTAGACCTCCGAATCTCCTCGCCATACAACTATAGGAGCTTGCATTGCTCATTGCCATCCCCTTCATTCATTTTTGGGTTGCATTTCTTGCCCTTCTAGCAAGGCTGGGTGTAATATTCACATTAAAATCCGTCCTGAATGTCTCAATTATGGAAGTAAAGTCACAGTTGGCCTAACTCCTGACTTTTGAATCTATCCAAGTAATGTGTTGTCACCCATTTGATAGAGCCATGATGACTTTCCATCTTTCTTGAGCAAATATGAATATTGTTATAGCTCTTTATTTGAAATGTCAGTTCACCTTGCATTTTTTATGTGTGTGCCTCCGCCAAGTGCATCCTTCCTGCAAGGTGGCCCTCAACTGATGAGAGTCACTATGCGTGAATTTTATCTCATATCCATTCTTCAACGCATGATCCACGATTTCTTCTCCAAGTTGGTTCAAATAACTATATTTCTTGCCCAGACACATACTAGCGAAAGAACATTCCGCTTATGGTGGTCGTTGAGGCATATTATCGCCCATGTCTTCATCACTGGATTCCCACAATGAACGAAGTTCTTCTTTGTCTAGAGTTACCGAGATGGAACACACCACTATAGTAGCTTCGTCTTCGAATGCACAAAGATTGTGTGCCAAGACTGTCGACATAGGATCCACTTCTAATAGGCAGTTAACAGATTCTGATCACTCCTAGACGCCATTGGTGAGCAACAGTTACTAATGCTTCAACTTTTTCTGGATGCAATACACTTTAGCTCTTGGAAAGCTCCAAGGTTCGATAATCGCTGAGAAAATCACTAAGGCAATCGCTCTGAGTGTAGTGTGAATTTATATAAGGCAGAGGAACGATGTCATTCTGCTGTGGATTGATGTCATTCCATGAGAGAAAGTATGGCTTTTCACGTGGGGGAACGATAGACAAGAGGAAATGTTTATTCGTAATAACATTCTGCTGAGGAAAGTTGATGTTCTGCAATGGAACGTTATAATTTCCGCGGAGGAAAGTGTAACATTCCACCATGGAACAATAAACTATAAGTTGTATATTTAGTAGTGACGTTTTGCAGAAGAACGTATATGGTTCCACTGCAAAACAAAATTTAAATGTTTAACGGAAAATAAGACAATGATATTTACGACATTTATTTCTCATAGTTTAGTGGTTAAGTTGTTAATAAAAATACTTAAGTGGTTGACTTGGGATTGATAAAAAAGTACATTGGTTGACTTGTTAATTTCCCAAAAAATAATTGAAACATGGGCAACCCCGACTATACTTTCTCATCACCAAAAAATAATTGAAACATGGGCAAACCCGAATATGGACATGATAAATGAGCTGAACTGACCCGATCGAGTCGAGCCTGAAAAAGTCTGGCTCATTGAGCCTACTGAGCTTAACGAGCCAAGCCTAACGAGTCTAACAAGCCCAATGAGTAGAGCTTAACGAGCTTTTCCCAAAAAAATTTCAACTCGAGTCGGCTCGCGAGCCACGAGCCTAATGAGCCAAATATACATAAATAATATTATCTTATCTAAATATATGATAAATTATTTTTAATATTATACGATTAAAAGCTATAATGAACATTTATTATTGTAATGTAAAAATATTATAGTTGTCTAATTGAAAAAAATATTTTTATTAATATAACAGATAACATGTTGATAGGATCCGTGCACACCTATAAAGGAGGGGGGGGGGGGGGTGAATTAGGTGTTCTAAACATTTTTGTGCGATTTAATTATTCTATCCCTAAGTGATGTAATGCCAATCAAACATACAATTAATAGCAATAATAAAGAGATAAGGGATAGAAAGTTGACACATGTTTGTTAATGCAGTTCAGCAACCCTAGCATACGTCCGCGTTCCAAGTTTCCCACTTAGATATCCTTAATCACCCAATCTCCTGGATTGGCGATGTTTGTCTTCACGAGTGTTAAAAAACCTTTATAAGTTGACTATTTCTTAGGGCGTCACCCTTTTCTCTTGACTATTACGGGGCGTCACCCTTTGCTTGACTAATTTGTAGGGCGTCACCCTTTTCGTTGGAGTACAATGAAGAGTAAAGAAAATTACAAACTAAATTCTAACTCTCCCAAATACAACTCTCAAGTGTAGGGATGAGGAGAGTTAGGTTTGAGTCTTAAATATCTATTTGGAATTGAGTATTAAAATTGGTAGAGCTTCACCTCAATTCCCGATTCGTTGAAATGAGCTTTAGAGAGTCTTATATTTATAGGATCTATAAATTCGGTCGACCAATTCCTTTTTGGTCGACCACGTCCAACCGTTGGAAACTAGTCATTGTGTTGTTCTGCATTTTTCAGTCGACCATTTTCTGCTTTACTCGATTGCTTTGTCAACTGAAACTCCAAGATGTTCTCTGTACTATATTTTGGTTGATCTTGTCAACTGGTTACTCGACTGTGTACTTGTTCGAAAATCTTCGAGCAATCTGTAATGTTTTTAGGTCGATCTTGTTGACCGCATACTCGACCAAAAAATCTTTGGGGTAATCTATATACAATTTTGGTCGATCCTGTCGACCGTACCCTTGACCGTGTCTTCGATCGGTTCCTTTGCAGGGTGATTTTGGTCAACCAAAAACTTTGGTTTACTAGACCTCTTGCTTCCCATTTGCCATCCTTTATATCTCGAAGTCCTAATATGATGTCTATTCACTACATGGACTTAGATAAATATGTTAGCACAACTTTAATACCCTAATTAAGGGTATTTCTAATTTAATATCAATATAAATGTAGTATTTGTGCAATTCAAAATCTTATCCAATAAACAACTTATAATTTCCATTAACACAATCATAATCAAAATAAATATGCCTAACAATACTTAGGCTAACACATGCAATTGAAAAAAACTATTTGATGAGACAAATAAAATATATATGTATATAATTAATTGTAAATTTGACACTTGTATCACTACATTATGTAGTCTACATATGAGATAAATCCCAACTAGGTTGACACCCATCTAATTGTCAAACATGTACAAAATGCCAAAAAAAACATACTAGTTAAAGAAAAAATATTAAAATGAAAATTACAATTTCAAATTTAAATGAAAATCTAGTCTTCAACATCAGAAATTTTGAATTCTTCTAGTATGTCGTCCTCTCATTGTTGATCTCTCGTCATGGCATCGTTCTAATCCTTCATGCAAATGAGTGCCTCCACGAGTTCTGGTGCAAGTCTTCATTGTCGATCATCGTACACTCATCCACCTGCACTAAAAGCAGTCTTCGATGTTACGGTAGAGACCAGAGGTGTTTGTAGATCACGTGACATTCTAGAAAGAATAGGAAATAAAATGGAGTTGCCTCTCCACTAAGCCAAAATATCAAAATTCTCGTCGCAAGAAATTTGATGGTTGGTGTCAAGATAAATATCGAGTTCATTTCTTTGTGAACTATAAGAATGAACATCACTATCTATTTCATCCAATATATCATCCATAAAATCTTGTGGAGCTCCACCACGGGCACCACTACTAGAACTAATATAAATATGTGAAGAAGGAATTAAACGAATAACATTAGAATATTTAAATTCATTTAGCAATTTCATTTCTTATTTGAGTACTAGTAATTAAAGAATAAAAACCTAAATCAGAAGAAATTTTATTAACCATTAGACACATTTCTTTTAATTTAAATTTAGGATTCATTATGCATGCAAAACAAAAAATATTAGGTACGTCAAGGTAATATTTTTTAAAATTTGTTTCCATTTTATCAAGTAAATCACAAAATTAATTTATTTGTCTAATATTTTTAAAAGTACCTGTTAATTTTATAAAATTTGGAGAACAAGATGAGTAGTGAGATAATAAATTCCTGAACATTCATTTGTAGCATCAAAAAATGGTTTTAGAAAATCAAGAAACAAATTAGCAACGTCACAACTACTATGATCAAGAGTAATTTATTTTATTTTTTCACTAATAAAAGCAGAAATAACTAACCAATATGGCATAACATTTTCCAACATTAAAAAGTCAAATTCCCCTTTGCATCTACATCGGTTTTTAATTTTCTTGGTTTAAGTTGAGCAGCTTTATAATATTCTTTATATTCTTGCTATCGTGCATTAGATGAAGTAATATAAGAAATTGTAGATCTAATTGATTCAATATGAGGTTAAATAAATGATATTCCATCTTTAACAATTAAATTCACAAACACATCTCATATGAAAAAAAACATTATGAGCAGTATCTAATCGAAATAGCTTTTTAAATTCAAGAATAGTAACATCGTTAGCAGAAGCATCATTGAGAGTAATAATAAAAATTCTATCTCTAAGAGCATATTCTTGCAAAATTCCTATAATATATCTATAAATAGTAACGTCACTATGGAGATATTCACAACTATGAAATCCTAATATTCTTTTATTTAATTGCCAAGAGTCATCAATAAAATGAGAAGTTACAACAATATATCTTAAAGCATTAGGTGCACTCCATAAATAAGATGTAATACAAATAGATATAGACGGAGCATTTGAAAAAATGCAATTAATTCATTTTTTATATTATTATACATTTTAATAATATTACTTCTCGTTGTATTTCTAGGGACTCGTCTAAAACTAAGATTAATATACTCTTTCATAAAATTTTCATATAACTCGCTATCGAACATAGATAAAAGTACATCGGATTGTGATACATATTTTGCTAGTCATTCTCTCATTCTATCGTGTGAATACATAAAATTGCCACTACCACTAGCATTTAAGAGTGTTTGTGTAGAGTCTCTCACTTGCTCGTTTAAGTAACATTTTTTATAATGCCTATCAATTGTGCTAGTAGAACTACCATATTTGTAAGCATAATGTTTAACATAATATTTGCATTGTGTTCTTCTTTATGTTTTTCCACAAATATTAATCTTTCATTTCAAAAGGATTTCATACAGTCAACGTTTTGGTGCTTTTTTTTTTCTAGGTGAAGACGTGGATGCTTGTACAGATGATTGACCTAATGAAAATGGAGGATTATCTCCCATAATTTTCTCAATATCATCATAAGTAAAAGTGTCAAGAAGAAAATCACGTAGATCCATAGTGATAAAAATTGACTATTGTGAAACAATTAATAAAATAAAATGATTTCGCACACCAATTAATCAACAATGATTTGTACGTGGTATGAATTTGTGATCATTTCCACAAATACGAGTTCTACAAAAATCACAAAAAAAATTATTAGTTCGTAATACACATTAAATTAAAAATAATTAAAATAAATTAAATAAAAACTTGTAAACCTACCTTGTTGAATGAATGGAAAGAGTTTAAAATAAGAAAGAACAAGAGAGAATATATTAGCACAAGTAGAAATTGAGAGATTGAGAGAAAATTTGGTAAAAAATTTTGTAAGAATATGAAGAGTATTTATAAGGTATTTATAGGGA
>CM039470.1:11980135-12187832 GCA_022433065.1 Begonia loranthoides | reverse complement strand
GGGGGGGGACCGTTGCCTTGAAAAATTGTTTTGTTCTGAAACATGTGGCACCAGTCAATACCCTCTAACGACTGCTAATTACTAGTCGATACACTGTCGATCGGTCCAACGTTAAAAAAGTTACTTCTTTTATGATTCAATCTCTAACTGGTTTAATATATTTTTCTCTCTTGGATGGTGTAGAGTTTAAATTATTTGGGTATTTCGATTGAAGTATATTCTCGATCCAATTTTGGGTTTTTAGTTCAGAATTTTGTTGTGATTTTTTTTCAAGATAATTAGGCCGTTTTCCCTTTGATTTCATATTCTATTTAAGTAGGCAGTGCATAAAGTTCCTTTCTCTTAGAGCAAGATTATTAGGCGCTTCTCTCATTTTTTGAGTTGGATTAAAATGTTTTTTTTTTCTAATTTATGAAAAGAATGAAAAAAAGAGTTGTTAGGGATTGAACGATAATCGGAAAAAGAAAAGACGATGTAGGACACCAGATTTACGTAGAAAACCCCTTTAGGTAAAAAACAACAGGCGGAGGAATAAATATACTATGAAGATCAAAATACAACCGCAAGTTTTGCGACTCTAGCTTATATCAGTTTATAGAGAAAACAAAACCCTAAATGAGATCTACAATGCGGGCCCACTGGCCCAGCCCAATAGAATTTGGGTCACACCGAAATCAAACAATCTCCACCTTGACATGAATTCTATGAAAGAAATCCATAGCATGTGCTCGTCAGCTCGACCCAACAAAACGAATTTAAAATCCTAAATTTTGACAATCTCTATCTCGAAACGAATTCTGATGCAAGGAACCAATATTTAAATCTTCAAATTTTCCTCTTCTACACTCTTAAAGAAGATCTATAACGAGGGCTCACTTGCCTATCTCAAAGAAATATACAGATCACTAATATAAAAGTCTTCAAGGGTAAATTTAGCAAATAATGCTGACCTGGTTTAAAAAATACTTAAATCACGATGATGACATCTTTAAATCCCACAAAGAGTCATTTAAATCTACCCAAATATATCTCTCCTCTTGACCTGCAATATCAAAACCGTCTTTCAAAATCTTTTAAAATTCCACTATCGTTATCTTACCATAACGAAATATTGAAACTCAATTCAAAAGTGAAAGATCTATTTCAAGATCTCATCGCCCCCAAAAACATAATCTTTAACAAAATATCTAACCCAATAAAATATTCATCCCAAAAATTGAAGCGAAAAACCATGGATATCATAACATTTCAAAAGATATCCTTAAAATTTAGATATTTTTTTAATAATAAATCATCTCCAAAATCAAATCAAATCTAATAGCAGATATTATAAAACTCTAACCTTATTTGAATTTCAACCGAAAACTGTGATAGCCTACTCTGTGAAGGCCAGGAAAGGCCCAAGTGTGGGTCTAACCCATATCAGTAGGGGTGGACAATCCCACATCGCTTGGGAGAGTAGAAAATACATGGTTTATAAGTAGAGTTCCCATCCCTACTTAGTACAATGAGTTTTGGGCCAACCGCAAGAATAAACCCATACGGGCTTCAGCCCAAAGTGGACAATATTGTACTGGGAAAATCGGGGGACGTTACAAATGGTATCAAAGTGAAATCCCAACTGGAAGTGTGGCCGACGAGGACGTCGGGTCCCCAAAGGGGAGAGATTGTGACAGCCTGCCTTGTGAAGGCTAGGAAAGGCCTAGATGTGGGTTTGGCCCATATCAGTAAAGGTGCACAATCCCACATCGCTTGGGAGAGTATAAAATGCATGGTTTATGAGTAGAGTTCCCTTCCCTACCTAGTACAACGAGTTTTGGGCTAACCCCAAGAACAAACCCGTGCGAGCTTCGGCCCAAAGCGGACAATATTGTATTGGTATGACTAGGGGATGTTCCAAAAACAATCTCCAAGATTGAGATATTTTTGTGATTCCAAATCTGCTATAAATCATCAAATTTAATCTCCCAAAAATCTTCCAAAAATCCCATTGGTTTTTAACAATTTTTATCTTTGGCAAAAATTCAATTTTGCAAAGGAAATTCTTGTGGCAACCCTAATCAAAATGGCTTGACAGTGAGAATGGAGAACACAATGTAGATGATCTATAACGATTGACGATAAATAGAAAATCCTCCAATGACAAACCTATTGTTCGGAGACACAACTGCTCTGGAGAAGTCCAAAAAGAGATGAAAACAAGGCAATTGTTTGTGATGGCGACTAAACGACAGAGAAGAACTAATCTTCATAAACAAGATGGATGGTAGATAGAACAATTTTCCTGTTCTTTTCCCCAAAAATTGTAATTTTCTGAAAAATTACACAAACCTTGTTCAATGCAGAACGACTGGAGTGAATTTGTTTTAACACACTTGAAAACACAAACTCCCGAAACTAAAGCTCTGATACCAATTTTTTAGATATCGAACGATAACTGAAAAAAGAAAATACGACGTGGGACACCTGATTTATGTGAGAAAACCCTTTAGGAAAAAAACCATAGGCAGAGGAATACATCTACTATGAAGATCAAAATACAACGTGCGAGTTTTGCGACTCTAGCTTACATCAATTTATAGAGAAAACAAAACTCTGTATAAGATCTACAATACGGGCCCACCAGCCTGGCCAAATAGAATTTGGGTCACACCAAAATCAAACAAGAGTTTTACTTAGTTGGATTATAATTTCAAGAAGAATGGGGAGGAGTTAGTTGAAGCAAGAGCATGATGTTGGTATATTATGTTTTCCTCTCAGTTTTTCAATATTTGTTTCATCTATTTTCCGCAATAAAAACTATGAATTTATTGAACTAATGAACTTTTGATTATTATTGCTTAATAGATAAGAAACGAGTAGAAGTTGCAAGGATTAGGGAGAAATACATTGACAGGATTCTGGTGAGAAACTAAATATTACTACTCAATCTCTAAACTTGAAATGCTCTTGGTAATTGCTTTTATTTACTTTAAAAAAGGACACTGATTTTTTAGAATTTTTCTTTGAAATTAGTTTGTGAAAGTACACATTAGATCTATTGTGTCAAGGATTTGTTTTGATTAAACAAATTACACTTTGTAAAATAATTTGTCTCATGTTTTCACAGTTCTATTTGGAATGTCTCTCTCTCTCTCTCTCAATTGCCTTTTAAAACATTTGAAGGTAATCGTAGAGAAGGCCGAGAGAGTTGATATCCTGAGCATTGATAAGAAAAGTAAGTTGTACTTTTTCTTTTCCCGCCATTTTTCCTTCCTATTTCTTTCGGCACAACATTATGTGACTATGATGACTTTATTAAGAAAATAAAAAAGATGAGGGTCAAAGTGAAATTGGATTCACATTACTTCAAATTAAACGCTTCAAGATTAGTTGTTTTGTATTGATCAATCAAGAGCTAGAAGAAGAACTAATTTCGCTATTCTTGTATATTCCTCCAGGTTTCTTGATGCACCAGCAGAAGAGGTAAAGGAATAACTTGTAAAATATGTCTTTGAAGTGTTGAAGATGTTAATCAATTCAAGGGGGCAATCTGCAGCTTTGCGATCGACAGGCCGGTTGATGTTGCGGTCACATTACTCGACAAAAAAAAAAAAACATAGGCGGCTTTTATACAGCGGTCGATTGGGCGGTCAAGTGAGCAGTTGAGTTGCTTGACTGAATCCTTTGTTTCCTTAATTTGGCTGAGATTCACTTATGGAAACTCCAACTTTGGAAGCTTGTCACTTCCTCATTTTTGAAGCTTTTGAGCTGAAATTTAGACCGCATTTTCTTGAACAAATAAGGAAAATAACCTTTTAAGAAATTTGGAAATATCCTTCAAGAATAAAGAGATATACTAAAAATACTCGAGGTGGTCGGATTTAGCAAATATGGAAACTTGTAACCTCCGAATGGATGTTTTGCGGATGATGGTGCCTCTTGATGGTTGGACACCACTTCTCACAATCTTTCCTCAATGAGTAAGGCTGCAGATGTCAATAAGAGAACTCACTCAACTCCAAGTGAGCCCAATCTTTTGATATTACTCACGCAATGATACTTTGGATGTAACTCATCATAGTATTGGAAAAAAAGAATCTCTTCCATTTCGAAATAAGCAAAGAGCTTTTTGTATTCAAACTTTGATGTCCTTAAACTTGTACATACGGTGGCTTTAAATAGCCAATTACAAACTATAAAATAATAGTAAACTAATTAAGCAACAATAACCCTAATCGGCTCATAAAATAAGTTGTCTGATTTTTTATTTAATAGAAACTAAGATAATTAACTTAAAGTGTAACGCCGACGTTATAAACCTCTTTTTCTTTATTTTAATTTTAGCCATAAATTAAAAATTTTCTTTTCTTCATTTAAAAACATGTATTGAGTACTAAATCAGAGTAAATTAGCATAATAAATTTAAACCATTTATTGAAATAAAACTATAATTTAAAACAATCAATTTCAATTGAGCCATAACTCATCAGGTCTACTCTAGTTGATAACCCAATATCTCATCTGGCAATGCCTCCTTTTTCATATTGAATTCATTATCATTACTTGCATCATGGGTAAAACAATTAGCCTAACGATCAACAAGAAATAGAATTATATGATATGCAATGCTTTATGCAGGCGTTTTAGAGAAGAAACAATCTCCTCAACTTTTCATTTTAGTTTCACTTAACAATCCAGATGTATGAGATTTATCAGTCTAGGAAGATAGGCTACATCATACTGTCTTGTGGCTTAACTATCACTCCGACAAAGAGATACATCCAAAAGGGGTGTCACCACCATTAATTGTCACCTACTCATCTCAATCTCATACATCTATTTATGTTTATTGGTTCATTTCATTTATCATGGTATACAGATGTCAGCAATTTCATAAACCCTATCATGATACATGAATGCCAGTTCATATCTATTTCATAACAGTCCTCGAAGTATACAATCCACAATCTGCAAAATATATTAATGAAATAAATGCAGTCTACTATAATTCATATTTAGCACAATATTCCATCTTATTTTATACAATTCATTTTTTACGTTCCGACATTTTATTCCTAATTTCGTACATTAATTCCATAATTTCGTGCATTAATTAAATTTAACAAATTATTCCTCTCTACGTAATCCTATCATTCCAAAAATAATTCTAATAATTTTAACAACAATAATTGACGGTAGTTAAAAGCATAAAAATCCTATGATGCAGGGCCTTCACTGGCCACCGCATCCTATTTCTTACCTCTTGAAGAATTTTCCTGCTAATTGCTCCTTATAATGCGCTACCTCCCGAATTGCTTGTAATAAAACTTCTCCCACTTCTCTCAAATTCTCCCCACAATTTCTCTCAATTATTCTTCACTCTTTCTCAACCCATTCTCTTTTTATTCCTCTTGATTTTGGTGTGCATTTCCCTTCAATCTTAATGCCTATATATAGGAAATTCTCCTCTCATCTGCAACTTCCACACCGGTGAGGGTTAGGCAGAAAATTAGGCGCTGTATTTGGTACAGGCAAATCTATCGGCATCCTTCGGGTCCGATCGATAAACATGTCGTCCAGACCTAAACTATTGACCGTAATAACATGAAAACTTGTCGACCGGAGTAACAGAAAACCATTTTCTTGCTTTTTCACGTGAGTTTGGTCGATACCCCATATCGACCGAAACATGCCAATTGACCACACATATAGAAAATATCATGCAACCGGATTTCTAGAAAAGTTGTTTGGCATGAAATAGACATAGGAGAGGTTGATAGGAGAGAAGGGGTTGATACCCATATCAACCTGTCCCATTACAATTCTTTATCCTCCCCTTTTCGCTACCTGTTTTAATTTACTACACCATAAAATACCACTTCTTATTTCTTCCACTTAATAACTTAACACTTTCCTTAATTCTAATAATTCTTCATTTAATTCATAACCAATCCTTCAACAATTTATAGTTTTGTAAACTAATTTACTTCATTATCATATTATAAATCTTCAATCCTATTTCAATAATTGGTAGAATATATACCCCATAATATTATCTCAAAATTACATTAACTTATTTTTGGGGTAATAAAATCATTTCTTATTCCATCAATAATCTTCACTAATTAACATTTTCTCTAAAATCTATTCATAACTTTTTAACCAAAATGTCCACTTAACCAATTCTAATAATTTCCAACGAATAATTCTTCAATAATAATCCAAATAATCCATTATCCAAATTTATACTTAATTCTATTTCAAGAAATCAGGATATAACATCTCATGAGAAAATCATTCCAAAATCTCCAAATTTTATAAACAATATTTTTCGTCCCAATTAAATTTCGAGGTATTACATAAAGAATATTTAATTAATATATTCATTTCTTCTTCTCTAAGCCTTGATGTATTTGGTAGCTAATCCATGTTGGTGCTCGGCCACTTGGATGGTTTCCATGTAGAGATTTCCTTGCTCGGCCACTTGGATGTATTCTGTGGGCCTTTACTCCAAATTTAGTGATCCAACTCATTCTTGAAAGCTTAGGAAGTCAGCTACGATCTTTATGAAACACTCTTTTTGAAATGATGTCATTTTGAAAGCCAAAATAATCAAACACTTATCAAAGGTTAGAAAGAAGACAATTTTTGGAAAGTCCATCAAATATTCCACAATTGTCCTTGGACTTCCACCTATGCTTGATCTTGAATCTCTTCATGCTAATCTTGGAAACTTGATTGTTAATAGATGGACCTCGTAGTCCATCATGCTCTCGGGTTGAAAAAGATTCGATTGCAAATCATGTCTTGTGTCATCATATTCTTTAATACCATAAAACGAGGAATCATTTTGGGCCAACATCTTAGTAATATCTTCAATATCTCCGTGGTTGTAATAAAGAAATGAATGATGATTGTTGCAGTAGGCTAATGATATTTCCATAAACTTCTTTCCATGCTTGAACAATAACTCGAATATACAATTTTCATTCTTTGCTTTTGAGTTAGAAATAATGTAGGCCACAATAAGAATTGCCATAAATATAATCTTGATAACCCCTTTAAGTATGTGTGGCTAAAAAATAATGCTCTCATAGAATCTTGAGTTGCCCTTTTCTTGACATGACTTACTAGGATTCTCACAAATACTTTCTTTATGAGTGATTTTCAAATTCCATGAGTTGTCATACCTAGCTTGCCATATTTGGAAATACAATATTTGACTTGAAGCATTGACCAATAGTTTTGTCTTTCCCCTTTTGCATTTGATTAAATAAGGAAAATAATTCAGCAAATTATTCTTGGATAATGATGCACAAATAGGTAAGTAGTTTTTGAAATAATAAAACCATTTAATATTGAAATTATCCTTGTTATCATAAATGTCTTGTCCAAGAATCAATTTAATATCTTCATGCAAGATGTAATAGGTTTCTATAATCCCAAAATAGTAATCAAATTCATTCAAATCAACATTTTCCATATTGCCATAAGTAAATATCATGTCATTAACATAAGAGGCTTTAATCCATCCAACTCTAAAAATCCACGTAAAGCATACCTCTTTGTTATGAGCATATGAATTTTCAACCGATTTTTCTTTAAGGCATCATAATCCATAACAATCTTGATAATCTTTCACCATATTTGAATGCACAATAATTAGAAAGGTAATTAGGATACTCATCATGTTCTTGCAATGGTAATTCCCAAAAAAATTTACTAGTACTTTCCATATCACAAATCAATATATTAGTGAAACTACCATAAGTAAATTTAGTCCAAGTTTGATTTACCTTGGTGCCCCATTTTGTCATTTAACCAACACAAACTTTCCTTAAAATCCATGGAAAACAAGTTTGTGCAATTTCTTTCATCTTTGATCAAAGGGCATACCTCTTTCTTGCTTAGACATCGGCCATGATTATTGTAATCTTTGTCAATTTGCCACCAAAATTTACAAGGGATGCCATGCATTAATATTTTCAAGCAACTTCTTTTAACCAAAATCATCAGAGATATATTAGCACAAATTCTATAATTAATGTCCAAAAAGCAAACATTGTTTTTCTTGGAGCATTGGACATGTAACGTTTGTTCCTTTTGACAATCCTCTTGTGGTTCCTACTCTTTGATATTTGTTACTAATAACTCACCATCATTGGTTGTTGTCATGGGGTATACCTTGTCTTCTAGATAATCGGCTTTGGGCACTTATAAAGTCAGAGTACTCGATATGTTTGCTTCAATCCATTGTAATATTCCTTCAAACAAAGTGTTAAGTTTATCGAATAGAGATGTCGACTTTTGGAAGGTTTTTCATACCGTGTGATTGGTGGTGATGTGGATGGAGCATACTTTTGTCTCAAGAATTTCTTCGTGGAACTCCATGTGTCGATGGCTTTTTCTCAATACAATCTTTGGTTATTTGTCAATTTGTCCCACCATCTTAAAGCCCTTCCTTTAAGCTTTGAAAAAATAATTTTAACCAAGGTCTTATTTGGAAAATAGTTCTTTGAATAATCCTTTCGACCTCGTCTTCTCAATCCAAGTAATCTTTGGAAAAATCCAACTGCCAAAGGTAGAAATAGATGCTTCCAAATTTTCCTTGCTAGTAATGTAATTGCAACTCCTCGCCATTATGTCAAAAAAAAGATATCATTAATTAGAAAAGAGTCATTTTAGCTCTGATACCAAATGATGAACCAGAGGAAAGAGTAAAGAAATAATTTGTAAAATATGTCTTTGAAGTGTTAAAGATGTCGATCAATTCAAGGGGGCAATCTGTAGCATTGCGGTTGACAGGCCGGTTAATGTTTTGATTGCGTTACTCAAGTGAAAAATAACACAGAGGTGACTTTTATGCGGCGGTTGATTGGGCGGTTGAGTGAGCAGTTGAGTTGCTCGACCGAATCTTTTGTTTTCTTAATTAGGTCGAGATACGCTTATGAAAACTCAAACTTTGCAAGTTTGTAACTTACTCTTTTTGGATGTTTTTGAGCTAAAATTTGGACCACACTTTCTTGAACAATAAGGAAAATAACCCTTCAAGAACTTTGGAAATATCCTTCAAGAATTAAGAAATATGCTGAAAATACTCCTGATTGGTGGATTTAGCAAATATGGAAACTTGTAACATCCGAATAGATGCTTTGCTGATGATGACGCCTTTTGATGGTTGGACACCACTTCTCGTAACCTTTCCTCAATGAGTAGGGCTGTGGATGCCAGTAAGAGAACTCACTCAACTCCAAGTGAGCTCAATCTTGTGATATTACTCACACAAAGATACTTTGGATGTAATTCACTAAAATATTGAAAAAATGAATATCTCAAATTTCAAAATAAGAAAAGAGCTTTTTGTATTCATACTTTGATGTCCTTAAACTTGTACATACGGTGGCTTTAAATAGCCAATTACAAACTATAAAATAATAGTAAACTAATTAAGTAACAATAACCCTAATCAGCTCATAGAATAAGTTGTCTAATTTTCTACTTAATAGAAACTAGGTTAATTAACTAAAAGAATATTTAATTAATATATTTCTTTCTTCTTCTCAAAGCCTTGATGGATTTGGTAGCTAATCCATGTTGGTACTCGATCACTTGGATGGTTTCTATATAAAGATTTTCTTGGTCTTCAAGTTTAGACATTTGGACTTTCCTTAATCTTTGCTCTCGGTTCCATGAGTCTTTGCCATAGCAACTCCATATTTAGCGATCCAACTTATTCTAAAAAGCTTAGGAAGTCAGGTACAATCTTCATGAAGCACTTTTTTTGAAATGATGTTGTTTTAAAAGCTAAAATAGTCAAATACTTGTCGAAGGTCAGAAAGAATATAGTTTTTGGAAAGTCCAAATATTTCACAATTATTCTTGGACTTCCATTATACTTGACCTTAAATCTCTTCATGCTAATCTTGAAAATTTGATTGTTAATAGATGGATCTCGTAGTTCATTATTTCTTATGTCTGTAACTAAGAAAATTGAGCTGAACTGAATATTTAGGTACCTTGTTCCAGTAGATCTGACCATAGAACAATTTGTTTATGTGATAAGAAAAAGGATCAAAGTGAGTGCAGAAAAGGCAATGTTTATATTTGTAGATAGTGTTCTTGCACCAACAGGTAATTATGTGTGCCATTTACGAAGAGAAAGAAGACGAAGATGGATGTATAAAAAGAAGGCGAAAACACATTGGGGTGCTCGGCTTCTATGACATATCAGAAGTTGATATATAAAACAGAGTTAACTATGTAATCTAGAATTATGATATAATTAAATACTAAATAGAAAATTGTACAGAATCTCCAAAGAGGATAAAACAAATGATTATTCATTGTCAGCCATTTAAGTATAATATGTAGTTATGTTACAGTTGACAACATTTGTTTTTTTTTTTTGCCTTTAATTTAGTTGCAATATCATAATTTACTCCCAATAGTCAAACTAGTCAAACGTAGATTGGTGTTATTTGCCATCTGCAATATTAAAATATGATTAATATTCACTAAGCAATTGAATAATTAATCATAATCACATGGGTAACACTAATTTTCACATTAAACACACCCAAATGTGAGTAAATTATTGTCACAAAGTATCGTAACCACAGCGTCCACTCTCTTCCAACACTACTCTATTTATGCTACAAAAATGGATCAAAGTCATGGAAATCCAACCAAACAGCCCACGGTTTTCAATGACTTTGAGCAGGAGGACAGCCGTTGGATTGTGACTTGCTCCCCACGATCTGCCCCCTCTTTCAACTCTGCAATTTCCACGCCACCTCCGTGTCTTCCCCGTACTACTTCAAACCCATCTTCCCACTATAAAACAACCAACCCTGAGGCTCTCCCAGTCACCACCATTCTCTGCAACAAAACCCAGTGGGGAGAGTCGGCAAATCTTGTTCCAGTATGCAGAAAAGCTCTTCATCTTCGTCTTTGGGTCCCGGAGGTCTCGACTTATCTCAAGTTTTCTTCAAGCCGATCAACCACGCATCGCCGCCTTCTCCGACTAAGCGCCACTCCAAAGTCTCCGTTATTGGTGCGGGAAATGTCGGCATGGCTATTGCTCAAACCATTCTTACTCAGGATCTGGCTGACGAACTCGTCCTCGTCGACGCCTTGCCCGACAAGCTTCGCGGAGAGATGCTTGATCTCCAGCACGCCGCCGCCTTTCTTCCCCGCACTAAAATCAACGCCTCCACTGATTACTCCGTCACCGCTGACTCCGATCTTTGCATAGTCACTGCCGGCGCTCGCCAAATCGCCGGCGAATCGAGGCTCAACTTGCTTCAGAGGAACGTCGCCTTGTTTCGAAAAATCATTCCGCCGCTCGCGCAATACGCGCCGGACACGATCCTTCTGATCGTATCGAATCCAGTTGATTTGCTGACGTTCGTTGCGTGGAAGCTTTCTGGATTCCCGTCCAATAGGGTCATCGGGTCTGGCACTAATCTGGACTCTTCAAGGTTTCGATTTCTCATTGCAGACCATCTTGACGTTAATGCTCAAGATGTTCAGGTTAGTACTTCATTCCTTTGGTATCTGGTCAAGTTCGTGTGCAGCTAATCATGTTTTCATCAAAATTTAGGCATACATTGTGGGGGAACATGGAGATAGCTCAGTGGCTCTGTGGTCCAGCATAAGCATAGGAGGAGTACCAGTTCTGAGCTTCTTGAAGAAACAGCAAATAGCTTACGAGAAGGAAACCTTAGAGAAGATTCACAAAGAAGTGATAGAAAGTGCGTATGAAGTGATACACCTCAAGGGGTACACATCATGGGCGATCGGCTACTCCGTCGCTAGTCTTGCTCGATCGCTACTCAGAAACCAGAGGAAGATCCACCCTGTGTCTGTGCTTGCCAATGGGTTCTATGGCGTCAATGGAGGGGATCTGTTCTTGAGCTTGCCCGCTCTGCTTGGGAAGGGCGGTGTTTTGGGCGTCACCGACATTCACCTCACCGACGAGGAGGTGCAGAGGCTTCGTGATTCGGCCAACACCATTCTTGACCTTCAATCTCAACTCGGTCTGTGACCCGAAAGTCATTCGATCCGAGCTACACTTAGAGATGGCCTATTTTCAATTTCTTACTAAAACTTTGCGGTCTGTCAGTTTGGTTTTTGGGTTTTTTTTGGAATGATTATAACTTTTAAGTTTATAAAATTACATGTCTCATTTAGAGTGAAAGTGTGATCCTCTCTCGACATCAGCTTCTTCTGGCTACCTTGCTCGTAAATCACCTGAGTTTGGGGATATACTTTTTCAGGGCGGTCATTCGCGAACCCCAGCTGCTTTCGAGATTATGTTTTTAAAGATGAATTTTGTTGTGATAAATATGCAAGTACAATGGTACACTTGATTTGAACTTACAAAGAATAATTTATAAAAATTTTATATAAAATCAAGGAAATTAATAAAATAACGTAATTAATTAAATAACACTGTACTATATTATCTATGAATTAATTACTAAATAATTTTTGTTAACAAATAAAATAAGGTAAATGACAAATCAATCATCGTGTTTGCGGTCAATGACAAGTCAACCACTATGGTATTTTTTTAAACTTTTCTAACAAGTTAACCACTGAAGTTTGAAAAAATAACAAAAAAAACATCGAGCGGCGTTCTCTGCTCCAGAGACCATGTTTTTCGCGGTTTCTTGCTCTAGAGACTGCGAATTTCGCGATCTCTGTGACTACCAGAGACCGCAAATTTCGTGGTCTCTGTGACTACCAGAGACCGAGACTGCGATCATCGTGAATAACAAAAACCCATAAAATCAGAATGAGGAAAAAAAATTGAGCGCAGCCCACCACATGAAGCGGAAGTGATTGAAGAATGGAGGAGGAACTGGACGAAGTGGATGGTGGCTGTTGAAAATAATCTCTGCCTCCTTGGAAAACTCGTTGAACCACTCCATCGTCCATCTTCTTCTGTCCTTGTTATCTCTTCAGTACTCCATCCGATAGCTACGGAATCTGATTTTTCAGCTTGCTCCATAGAAAATATACCAAAATTAAGAGGTGGGTAGATTGGGTGTCAATGAAATAATCTGAGAAGTACATACATATGGGCTGGTTTTTGTTGCTTTCACCTACGCTAGGCACTAAACTTGCAGCTTCTTCCTCGAATATCAAAACGCCGCTCGATGTGGTTGACTTGTCATTGATCGTAAACCACGATGGTTGATTTGTCATTTACCCAATAAAATGCTTAACAATGAGAAATAAATGGCACAAATTTCATTGTCATATTTGTCGTTAAAATTTTCCATTTCATTTTATTGCAGAAAGATTTTGGTTTTGCGGCACAAAGATTTTTTGCCCGCTGCAGAAGGTAAGTACTAATTATGAAGCTTCTAATTAGATATTCTTCCGAAGAATGAATACTTTCCTCCTCATAAAGTATGACATTCCACGGCGGAACGTTATACTTTTCTCCATGGAATGTCAGTACTAAAAAATATTTTTCTTGTCATCGTTCCCCTGTGTGGAACAATGTCATTCCGCATAAGAAAGTAGACTTTATGCCATTGAATAACGTCATTCTGCCTAAGAACGATGTCGTTATACGAAGGAAAGTATGTCATTCTGCGGAGGAAAGTATGTCGTACCGCCACTGAACGTCGTACTTTCCTCCGCAGAAGGACATCTTTCCTAAGTATAACGACGTTATTCCACGGAGAAGTATGACAATTTGTCTTCCATTGCCCTAATATATAAATTCACATTTTATGCTATAGAGATATCACACTACTCTCAGAGCGATTTTTTTCATTGATTTTCTTAGCAATATCCAACCCTAGATCTTTCCGAGAGTCGAAGTATACCGCATCCATGCGAAGTTAAAGTGTTATTAATTGTTGCTCACCAATGGCATCCGGGAGTGTTTAGGAATCCGTTAACTGTGCATTGAAAGTGGAACCGATGTCGACAGTCTTGGCACATGAGGTTTGTATTTGGAATCGAATATATTATAGTAGTGCATTCTATCTCGGCAACTCTAGACGAGAAGGAGCTCCGTTCATTGTACGAATATGATGAAGAAGACATAAAGGATAGTAGACCTCAACTATAAGCACAACCGACAAAAAAAAGTAAAGAAATGTTGTATAAGTATAATTATTGAAAAGTATTCATCAACGTGGGATAAACTAAGGAAAAATGCTTTATTTAGAAAATGAAACACCAAACCTTAATCTTATCATACAAGTCGTAAAAATGAATTGTCTTAAGTTAGATTCTCCTTTTGACTTTTCCTTGGTTATTTTGAGTCATTTTTCATGTTGTGTGGAGGCGTTGTTTTTTCCAGCTTATTTTATCTCGTTTTTGCCCTCACTTGACTTACAAGCTTATATTGCCAAGCTCAGCGAACATTCGTGGAAGGAATTCTATTTATAAGGTAAAGGTAATGGAAAAAACTCGTAGATGTGGGGTAAACTATTGAAAGAACAATGCAACTTTTAGAAAATGAAACAAAAAATCTTAATGTTAGCATGAATGTTGTAAAATGAAGTGTCGTAGATTTTCTTTTGATCTTTTCGTCTTTTTAATACTTTTTATGTTTTGAACTATAAATTTAAGTATTTGGTAAATTATGATACTTAGTTTTTGCTGTTCTAGTATCAATATACATAAAAGTAAAATGATCATACTTAATAAATAAATTATTTATGATAAACATCATAAATAAATAAAAAATTTCTTGAGAAAATATGAAACTTTTTACTATTGAAAAATTTAATTACATAAATAAAATAAATATTTACTATGTCATTCTGTTATTAAAAGGGAGAGAAATTTCTATTTTCTTCGAATGTTTTTGATTTATTTTAATGTCTTTTATGTCAAATGAAATTTCTCCTATGGAGATTTGAGACAAATATTTTATTTGCAATGGCACGGGGCAATATTTTCCTCAAGGGCATGATCGACACTTCGGTCGACATGCACAGTCAACCGGTCGCAAAACTTAGCACTCTGGTCGATATGCACAGTCAACTAGTGCGCCACTGAAATGTGCACCACAAAGATTTCAGTCCTTGAAGAAAATGTGTAATCCCTATGCGCGGTGTTTTGTAATTTCTACACGTCATTCACCTTTACAGATGGCGATGGTGGAGATGAGTTAAGTGACATTTTATGTGGATGAATGAGCTTATTTGGGAAGTCTCTGTGAAGAATAAAGAGACATGGGAAGCAAGGAATACAGAGAGTGTAAAGAGTGAGTTTGAGAGTAGAGAGTTAAGCAAATAAAGAAAGAAGACGAGAAAGGAAGAGAGAAGCTGAGAAATAGGGTGACAGAAGAGGATGAAGACAAGAAAGAAGGAGCAGCGTCTTTTGTCTGGTGTTCTTCCAGTAAGGAGATTTACTCCATCTCTGTTTACGGATTTTATTGGAATAATTGTGGAGAATAAAAGTGTAATGTATATTAATCATGCTGTCTGTGGCTATATATCTTATTTTACGGATTTTAATAATGGGTTTTCTGCTCCTCGTTAATAATATATTGTCTGTGGTGATATATCCTTGTATGAGAAATGTAGTGCGTTGTTGTTTGGATATATTCTTGTATGAGAAATGAAGTTAGGTACTGTTGTTGGATTTTTTTTTCCATATGTTAGATGTAACATCCCGATAATTTAAAGATGAATAATTATCGGAATATTACCAAGGACGTTTGGAACACTTAAACAATGAGCAATTTGGTAATGTTTTCCCCGTATGCGTGATGCAATCGAAGTGTCGAGATTTCAAAGATAGATCATTTTGTGATATTACGTGCCAATTAACGATGTGTTTTAATGAATGATACATCGGGGAATCAAGTTGAGTGTAAAAATGTGAAGAAAATGGACTTGAGGACGCCTCAGGATGCCATTTTTGCGTCCTAAACTCACTGTTCTGTGATGTTGCAGACGCTGGATGCTGGACGCAGACGCCAGATTTGGAATCCGCATTGAATCTGTTTAAACTGGGAACTTCCGGACGATGCATGCGGACGATGCGGATGAGGGATTTAGCGTCCGCACTAAATCTGTTCAATTTTGATTCACGCGGACGACACCATGCAGACGATGCGGACGACTAAATGGCGTCCGAAACCAGATTTTGGACGGTACGGACGTATGGTTAGGATGCCACCTGCTGTGTATTTTTAGACTTACGGACGATGCAGAAGACAGTATGGCGTCCGCAAGCGTCCGAATGACAGCTGAGCTGCGAAATAAAAGTCAGAAAATTAATATAAAAAAAAAGAGGGAGTGGCCAGAATGGCCATTCCTTCATGTCTGGATCCGAAGAGAGGGAGAGAGGGCGACACGAGGGAGAGACGGCGAGAGGCGATGAATCGTGGGAGGCGCCGTCCGGCGTGCGACATGCAACGTGAGGCTATCGGTGTCGCGGGTCGGGATTCACGGCTAGCTAGGGCTCGCGTTCGGGTGGCGCCGTCCGGCGAACGGCGAGAAGAATCGGAGCTCTCACGGGCGTAGTTCCGGCGATGGTTTGAGGTAATGTTTAACTGGGTCTTCCTCCTCCCTTGCAATTCTATTGATGTGTTGTTAGTTTGGATTTAAGCTTGCTGTGAGAAGTTATGCCATGTTGGATCTGGTTGCTGGATATACGCCTTCGATAATTATTGTTAAGTTGCAGTATGGAGTCTGAATATTAATTGTGATACTCAACTGTTAGAGTTGATTGTTTTGTGGTCAAAAAGGGAGAGGTCGTGTGGTATTAAGGAAATGTTATGTATGCCTTTTTCATAACATGAAGGATAATTTTATTAGAGTAATAACTTGTTGGAATTGATTTGCAGACATGGAATTGTGGAAGTAGTTTGGTAAAGTAAAGACATTATGTGTGTTTGGACAATACACTATATGGATTTGGATTAGGATCATTAATTTGATTAATGAATGGAAATTGGGTGATATAGTTACGACTTGATTCAGATATCGTTATTGGATTTTGATTTACAAGTCTACAATTTATGGGTGAAATCATGTTTGTTTTTGCTAAGTATTAAACTCAATTCTAGACGTTACCAATTGAGGTTAATTGATTAAACGGAGTTGTAATTAAGGAAGTGGCTTCGTTTAGGAAACTCTATTAAACGACGAAAAAGTTTCATAAGTTGATTAATTTACTAGATTTATGACAAGTGTTACTAATTTGTGAAGGTATCGAAAGAAGAAGAAAAAGATAACAGTTAAACGTCGACGCGCGATAAAGTTCGAGGTAAGGAATGGGTTGTCTTGGCATGGTGCCCTACACCCAAGTAAAGTGTGTGTGAGTAGTTTCGTGTCTAATTTATCCTTGTTATGATGAATAATGAAATGAAAAAGAAAGTGAATTAAGCTAGAGAAGAATAGAGAAAACTACGAATGAACTCTTTACGGGTTCCATGAATGATGAAATGAAAGAGGAATGTATGATGAGAATGAACGAAAGTAGAAGATGAAAACTGCTATGATGAGATTGAATGAACGAAAGAACAAGGGTTTTAAAATGCATGAATGGTGTAAGTCATTTCAGATTTTTATTGTTTTCTTTAGGAACCCTCTAATTTTAGTTAAATGCAATCTAACGACCATGATTTTATTAAATTGATGTGAAGTAAAATGATGATAAACTTTGTTTACATAGGAGAAGTATGTTGAACTCTTTCACTAGACTCTTATGAATATATTAAGAGATTTAAGCATGAAATTATAGTGTGCACTAAATTAACATTAGCTTAGTCTAATGAACATGTTTAGTTAGTGATATGTGCCGCACGTTACTTTATTGTCTTATTGTGTTCATGTCATTTCAATTATTGTAATTCTTTATATGCGCAAATTCAAGTATAGTATGTTTACTTCAATATGCTTTTCCTTTCTCATTAAAGTATGTTATTTCTCATATATGATTTGTTTGCCAGGAAAAAGTTAGATCGAGTCCATGATAAAGTATGTTTGAATCGTGTAGTAATTCCCTTAAAGGATTTCTTACGCTCTGCCATGATTTTCAAATGATTATTTTAACACTTCCGCATAATTAATAAGTTGGTTTTCATGATGAGTTTTCATAAAGAGTTAGTAGCGATTCGGATTTACGCACTCTGATTTGTTTTAAAAGGAAAATTTTAAATTTTTATGCATTTTAATTGCTTTAAGAAAATCCGGGTCGTTACATTAGATATGTCATATGTCAGGAATGTTATTATTCTAAGTCTTATGATTTATGGTTTATGGAACTCCATTAGTTTATTTTTTGCGTTTATATTTTGTTTACGGATTTTATTGTAATTATCGTGGAGGATAAAAGTGTGATGTATGTTAATCATGTTGTCTGTGGCGATATATCATATGTTACGGATTTTAATGTTGAGTTTTTTGCTCCTTGTTAATAATATATTGTCTGTGGCGATATATCCTTGTATGAGAAATGTAGTGCATTGTTGTTTGGATATATTCTTGTATAAGAAATGAAGTTAGGTACTGTTATTGGATTTTTTTTCCTATATGTTGGATATGTCATCTGTTAGGAATGTTATTCTCCTAAGTCTTATGATTTATGGTTTATGAAACTCCATCATTTTGTTTTTATTCTGTTTATGATAAGCTATAAGTTAGAGAAATGTTTTGAGATAAATACGGAAGTTGTTTATAATTCTATAAAATTGGTATATTGCAAATGTTGGTTTTTAGGTTCCTGCGCACGGCAAAATTACCAAGGTTCATAACAACGGTAACGTGCGTAACCTATGTATCATGAAAAATAATTTTAACATGAACATAAAATGGATCGTTGTTATAATATATTAATAATAATATGTATTTAAAAACATTTATTTAGATCTAATATAAATGATTAAGAAATTGTACCTTTGTAGCTTACTTCACATGGGTACAAAATCAACCTTCGATCTTCTCCATCAATCCTCCTCATCTCGAATAAACACGTGTGCTCGTGATGAACGTAGTAAAATCACATTCAATTTATAATAGATTGTATTATTAACACATGAGACGATCTATTTGGATTTAGAAAATGCTTCTCTAAAGCCAACACTGAAGACTTACAAATTTGCTCTCAAAATGGATTCCTTAATCTCAAAGATTTCAACCCCTTAACCTACTGAGGATGGACCTCTATTTATAGTGGAATAGCTCTATAATGGCCATTATGGCATTTAGAGAAAACCACTACAAATTCCTCATTTAAGTTACAATTGATTTTATATATTTATAACAAAAATGTTATGGAAATCAAAAGGTCTTGTTTCCATAGCTCAACACTTGGCACTATGACATTAAGTCAAATTTGACAAATTCCATTTTAAAAACTATTTTCAAAAGTTAATTTATATTTGTTAATTAATTGAATAATCAGTAATTTAATTATTTCATTTAATGAAATATAACAAACATATTAACTATGACAACTTTTGTTATTTTGCCTTAATTAATTGAATAATCAATAATTTAATTATTTCATCTAATGAAAAATAATAAACTTATTATTGAGTGTATTAAATAATTAATTATTTAATCTTCTTTGTTCATTTTTTCTATTGTTCGAATAATGATAGAAGGTGACGAAGGAACCGATGAACCTATAGTTTTAAGCTTCAATAATATTTTGTTAATTAATATAAACTCTTTATATTAATTAACATAATTATTAACTCTAAAGTAATTCCACTAAATACTTAGAGTTGTACTCTAAAAAACTATAGAGTATGTTTACTCGAAGTAATGTCCATTGATATAGTCACCCTCCATTTAGATTCGCAATAGAGCTATGTTTATAATCCATTAACCTCTCATATTGCGTCTTTATCCTTGACTACCATTAGTTCTTGATTGAATAATTAATTCATAACGATTATGAATTGCGCGCTAATTATTTGATCATTGAACTAACAAACAAGGGAATCTTTAAATGGATTTCATTGTATCGATATTAATATTCTCAACTATTCATTTTAATTCACTCCCATATACAAGGTATACGAATTGTAACTTGGACAAAACTTTACCGAGTAAATCAAAGAATAAATTAAAATAAAATAGGAGTTTATTAAATACAACGAATTAAGATCATGCATATATGACTATCATTATGATAAAATTAATTGTTTAACGGAAATAATAAGAACAATATAACTTTATCTGGTTCAATTCTATGTAATCATATTATATAAAACATATTTATCTTATGTCACTACATATATAGCTAGGATATGACTATATATTCTTAATGAGATAAACTATGCTTATGCCTATGAACTATTTGATGATTCTATACTTCAAATAAAAGTCATGGACATATTTTGGTTATTACTCTTTATATTTTATCGCACATATATACAATATATATATTAATATAAAGTTAGCATAAATACTCAAGGAATTTTCTATGAATTTTATAAAACATAATCTAAAATGTTAACATAATATCAATCAATATAAATTTATTCATATATAACAAAATTGTTCTATTATATTTGCTTGTTGGGCACATTACTCCCAACAGCAAACTGCTGGGTATTAAGACGACTTGGGAAAACAATTGGAAGCTTTCTTCATAAAGATAGTACTCAATTTTGACATACTCATCGTTTTTCATGTCTATTTTTTTTTCCTGTTTTTAAGTCTCCTTTTTTTTACATACTAATTTTTTGTCCTTTCTTGTTACATACTCTAAAGAGGATTAAACAAATTTGTGTAACGCGCACTGGTTCCAGGTGATTTTTTATTACTTTTCCTATTTAAGTTAATTTTTTTACTGTTTTTTCATTTTTCATTCTTTTAGTTAAGTATAATTGCTTTATGATATTTCTTTATTTAACATTTTTTATCATATCGTATCGTCGTCATAGTACTCTTAACATTTTTTTTAAGTTTTCTTGTTTTTTTTTTAATTTAATTGCTACAAATACAATTACTATTTTTTCCAGTAGATTTTCTCGCCTGGTACATTATGGGAAAAGGAAATCTATCCTCTACCCTCTAACGATTTCTTCTACGTGGCAAAGACAGTACCTTTGTATTGTCATCCATCTTCTTGTGTCTGTTTTCTCTGCATTTCTATCCCCTTCTACTCCTTCCCTCCAACTTAGAAATCATACTATCCCAATAATAACTAAGACTTATAGTATTGTCTTTTGTCTCTTCATCATCTTCCTTATCTTCCTTAAAAGCTTTCAAGTCTCTTAAAGCTACTATCGTTGGCAGTAGACGGGGAGCCTTGTTTCTTGGAGCGCATTTTTTTCTAGTATTTCTTTCTTTAACATTTTATATGCTCACTTTATATTTTCTCTTTCTTTTTCTTTTATCCAGACTCATATTTTTGTTTTTTTTTTTACAGAGCTATTTCAGATCTCTGTCCTTACTGTTGCCTTAGTACTTTGTGTTATTCTGTCTCTCAGCGTTCGCTTTTGCTGTTTCAGATTATATCATCCTCTCTTTTTTTTTGTTGCTTTCAGGTACTTTGTGCTAAAAAATATTCGTTCTGTTACTTTAGATAGATTTCCGTTTTTGAGTTGTTTTCAATCGCTGATTGCATTTGCACTTATTCATGGTTTTATTGTTTGATTTCGTTTATTCATATTGTTTGATTTGATCTATTACTTTTAAAAATTCAAATTCTTCCCACCATATTTTAGATGCATTTTCGTTGTTTTTTTTGGGTCTATTACCTTCTACCCATGACCATATCCTATGAACTATTCTTTTCGATTCTTGACTTTTATACATTCCGCTTCTGTTATGAATTTACTGAAATGGACAGCTGAATATGCTCTTGATTGTGTTATCCTATGAAGCTTGTCCTACATTTTTTCATGTGTTGCCTTATAATTCAAAATGATACCCATGTTTTGCTCATGTTATTACTTAGTGTATTTCTATAAGTTTTTTTTCTTCACATCCTTGCTTTATCTCAATCATCTTCTCTTGTAATATAACTTATATTAATCTTTTCATTGATAGACTTCTATGAATTTGTGCTTCTTTAATAGTCTTTCGAAGAACAACGTCCTATATCGTACCGATGAAACAAATCGTGGGCATATTTCCTAAAATGAATGAAAACTGGATTGTTGTAGTCCATGTCTTGCACAAACTTTTACAAAAAATTGCCCGCCTTAGCCCAACAAAATATCAGAAACTACTTCTTGTTGATTCTAAGGTAGTTTCTCATCCTTTTTTTTTTCTTCTTTCTAATTTTTCCCCAAACATTCTTAATTTTTCTTGCTTCAGGGAACGCGAGTTTATGCCACTTTGTTCTATTCCAATATAGACCTTTTCCACAATACCCTACAGCTCAAAAAAAATTATTATATCTCAAATGCCTTGGTCATCGAAAGTAAGCCAGAGTTTTGACTTGGAAATCAACCTTATGAATGGGTGATCAATGCCCGTACAGTTGTTGAAGACGTGCCCATGTTAGAGATTGAGTTTTCTCCATAAACATTTGCTTTTCACTTCTTTTCGTCAATTGCAATCCCATGTTGGAACACATCATTTAGTTGGTAAGAATAATTTTTTATATCATTTGTCTCTTTTGTTGTTTCATCACCCTTGATTTTTTGCTTAGTGATGTTTTTTTTTTAGCTTTTAATTCATAAATTAGAAATTATTGGTGTAGCAGTTGCAATATTTCTCGTGAAAAATGTGAATATAAGGGGCGATACATTGCAAGTTAGGGAAATCTTGGTTGTTGATTCAATGTATCTCTCTATTTTTAATCTTTCGCCGTTATTTCTTTGTTTCTCACAAATGTTTTTTCTTGTAGTTTGTCTTCTATCATACTCTCTATGTGGGGTCAGCTTATATTAAATGAGTTAAAAACAATTTCTTCAGTAATTGAGAAGCACCCTGTCATCATAGCTACAGATTTGCCTGTCTCGTCATTTTAAGGTATTTTATTTTTAGGTCTTGCATTTTCACAATTTTTTTCAATGTATGATATATGTTTTTTTATATAGGGGTGTCTCTTTCTACTACAACAAATACCTCTATCATTATGGAATCTACTTTTCTTGCTTTTGACGCACTTCGAAAATGGTTTCGTCTTTTACATTTTTTTAGAAATTGTTTTTTATCTTCGCTCTCTTATTCTGTCATTTTATACAAGTCTTTTGAGAACTTAGCACAAATTGATGAATTCTTGCTCTTTTCCACTACTTCTGTGTTGTGTTTCTCATCTTGCTCAACCTTTTTGATAAAAGAAGAAATAATCAGCATTGTTAATATTTCAGATAATGCATATACAATAAGTTATAAAATGTCTTTTTTTCTTCTTTATTTTTCTTTAGTCATGTTTTTTTTATCTCTCTACGCTATTGTTATAGACTCATATATTTTCCTAAACAGGTGGGTCGTATATAGATTCGTGCTGTTGTATTACTTCAAAACATTAAACAACAATTTTTCTATTTCGCATGTGACAAATGCCTCAAATCAACCCGTTGTTATGAAATTGATATTTTTGTTTGTGATAGTTGTCATGCCGCTAACACACAAACAGTTAAATGATAATTTGTTTTACCATGTCATCATATCTTTCTTTTAATTTACTTTTCTTTATTACTTGTTAAAAATTTATTATTTTGTACTAGATGTTCTCTTGAGATCAATTTGACCGATAACACTGGTGTCGTAAAAGGAATGTTATTCGGTATCCATGCCGAAAAGATATTGTCCATTGACATTGAAACTTTGGCTTCCATGACTCTAGAGGTTAGAGTTTATATGTTTCTCTATTCTATTTGTTCCACTTTCCAACATTAAATTTAGATGTCTTCTTATTGAATTTTTTCATTTTAAAAAAAAAAAAAATTTAGGAAATACTCAAAAACATAATGGAATCATTTGATGTACACAAGGCTAAAGTTCACTACTTCCAACTGAAAGTTGACAAACAAGGCTTTCTAGACTATAAAAACTCGAGGTTCATGATACTCAATATTGCTGAAGAAGTTGATGCTCTTCTTCCTTCATCATCTTCTGTTTCGCCTGTTCCTACTCCATCCTTTTCCTTACAAACAATCAAAGTTGAAAGTCCAAGTTCAACTCGTCTTGTGCTACTTGAAAAGAGACCTCGCGACTCCATGGAGGGACTCCTTTTCCAGTTTCATCTACGATATTATTTTGATGGTGTATTTCCAATATAAATGTACATGTTCTTTCTATCTCTTGAATAACTCATATGATCTTTTTTTCGCTTGTCATTGCTTCGTTGTTATGTTTTTTGTATTGTAATCAGATGTTTGTAAATTTGTTTTCCTACGTATTATTTTGTTATCATACTGTTAGATTATTTTTAGTGTAATTTTTATAATTGAACAACATAGAATAGTTGTTCTTCAAAATTCAATTAGCATTTACAATTTTTTTACGTTATTGCAGGCTCAATTGAAGCCATGTCCTGTCCTATTTCTTGGTATCAATCTCAAAGTGATGAAAAAAAAAGCGTTAATTTGCTAAAAGAATCGCGCCCTCTATGCAAAAAGAAAATTAGCTACTCAATCCATCAATAATGGTTTGTTTTTCTTTTTCTATTATGTTACTCTCCATATAAATTTATTATGTGTATTTTGCAAATTCTTTAATATTATAAGCAAATCATAAATTTTTTAGGCTCTACATCTAATGCATCTCGCTCAATGGAAAAAAGTTAACTTCCATCTACCTTTGATCTATTTAACATTCCTATTACACCAAATCACATTCAAATTATTGCGCCATGTTCTTTTTGTGGAGCAAAGAAATTCCAACATGAAACCCCCTCATTTTGTTGTTTATCAAGAGAAGTTCAGTTAGCTTCAAACCTTGCACATGAAGGTCTATATCATTTGTTCACGGGAAATAGCGATGAATCTGTGCAATTTTGTATTGTTGTTCGAACTTATAACAATACTTTTTCATTCACCTCTTTTGGTGTAAAAGAAGACAAAAACTTATCTCGCCGCAACAAAGGCATATATACATTCCGTGTTCAAGGACAAATCTATCATTTTATTAATCCAATTATTCTAGAAAATGAGAGTCCTTCTCATTTGCAACGGTACTTTTATGATACAGACGTACAATTGTAGCATTGAATGCATTCAACAGAAAAACTTTCTCCATTTGTTGTTTCAAAGTTAGTGCATATTCTGCAACAAAATCCATATGCTGGCTTTTTTCAAAGCTTGGGCAGTAGATCCAATTTTTCAGACTGTGTTATTTTGATAAAATCACATGCAAATCTTGATCAATGAACTTATAATGCCCCTGACGCTACTTACGTTGCTGCAGTTTAGCTTGGTGATGGTTCAATACTTGGTATATTCAATAGAGAAATTCTTGTATTTGCACACTCAAATTCTGTATGCAAAGTTCACAATTATTATGGTTGTTACGGTCCTTTACAATATCCTTTATTATTTCCTCATGGTGAAACTGGATGGCATCAAGGAATTGCTTGAACACATAATCACTTTTGTTCAAGTGAAAATACTCAGCTTACTGCCAATGTTTTGCATTTTACATCACCAGAAGAGTTATTACATGAAGAAAATAATGGTGTGTTTTTCTTCTTTGTACATTACTTAATTGTTAAAGTTACATGATCTTTTTATCAAATAAGCTTCATGCTTTTTAGTTATCAAACGGAGAAAAAAAATGAAAAATGGTCTCTTGTCGAGAATATTATTCATACAAATTGTAAATTAGACATGGAGATTTTTCGTGTTTGTTGCAATCAGGGCGGTTGCTACAACAATATGTTATGGACATGTATGTAAAAATTGAAACAACTCATTTGGATTTCTTTTCTACAAATCAGGCCAATATACGCTCAAAGCTTTATCAAGGTTTAGTTGATAATATTAATTCTGGCGAAATAGTAGTGGCAAATGTTGGATGCAAAATCATCTTATCAGCTACCTTTATAGGAGGCCCAAGAGATATGTGGAAACGTTTCATGGTTGCAATGTCGCTTGTGCAAAGATTTGGAAAACAAGATATCTTTCTAACAATAACTTGCAATCCAAACTGACTAGAAATCAAATATGAGTTATTTGCTTTTGAAGAAGCCCACAATAGACCCGATTTAATCGTGCACGTCTTCAAAGCAAAGTTAGAAGAATTAAACATCAAATATTTGGCCATGTAGCTGCGTATATATACGTTGTTGAATTCCAAAAACATGGCTTGCCTCATGCACACTTTTTGTTGATTTTTGAACGCAATTGAAAAATTATTTCTTTAGACTCATTCGATGATAATGTTTGTGCTGAATTACCTGAATAGTCAAAAATCCTCGCTTGTACGCTATGGTTATTGAACATATGATGCATGGTCCTTGTGGTATAGTAAACCTTCAAATGTTTGTATGAATAAAGAAGACAAATGTAAAAATAATTATCTAAAATGCTTTTGCTCTATTACTCATCATGGAAAGAATTCTTACCCTCGTTATCATCGTCGAGCAGACAACCGGTTTGCAACAGTTAGCGGTGTAGTTTTTGACAATCGTTGGGTCATTCTTTGCAATCCTTATCTCCTTGCATTGTTTGATTGTCATTTAAATGTTAAAATTTGCTCAACTATTAAGGCAGTCAAATATTTATACATATACACATATAATGGACATGATCGTATAACATTTCAGATCGACGATGGTAAATCAGGCCCCTCAAATAAGGAAATTCAAGACTTTCAAACAACTCGTTGGATTTCCCCGCCGAAGCAATGTGGCGCATTTATGAAATTTCTCAAAATGAAATCTCCCCTCCTGTCTGTACTCTCCAACTACACCTTGAGCATCAGCAACCTACTACTTTTATAGAGTCTTCTTCTCTTTAGAATATAGTCACGTATTATTTTTTCTGAAAGAGTATGCTTACAGAGTATTTTTAACATCAATTTTATAAATCTATTTGCAAGAAATATATTATACAAAAAATTTCCAAAATATTATACATGGAATAGACATGATAAAATATGGGAACTCAGAAAGGCAAGAAAATCTATAGGGAGAGTTGTTTATGTTAGTCCTATTGAAGGAGAACACTAGTATTTGCGCTTACTTTTAAATCATGTTAAAGGTTCAACTTCTTATGAATCCTTAAAAAATGTCTGCGGCACCTTGGTCAGTACCTTTTGTGAATCAGCTCTCTTGCATGGTCTATTGCAAAATGATAATTACATAACTTGTTCTATAGAAGAAGCAATAACATTTCAAATGCCATCTGTTTTATGAAGACTATTTGCTACACTTCTTGTTTATTGCCAACCTAACAATCCAAGCAATCTTTTCAACACTTACAAAGAACAGTTATCAAAAGATTACAAAATTTCTAATCTCCCTTCAAATTTGGTCGCATCAAAAGTATTGTCTCATATTAATAACATTCTTCAAAGCATGGGAAAATCGCTAAATGATTATCACCTACTACCTATAGCATGTAACGATGGTTTCTTTGATGAAAGCAATTGTGAAATCAATGAAGAAATGGAAGTGCAAGTAGATGAGGTTGATATTACTCAAATATCGTTACTAAATGATGCTAAAAAAAGCATATGACTTGATTTTTCAAAAATATTATCTAATGAATCTAGTACATTCTTTATTGATGGTCCTAGAGGCAGTGGAAAGACATTTTTATATAAAGCGCTGCTTGCAATGGCTCAGTCCATAAACCGCATTAGCAATTGCTTTGTTTGGAGTAGCCACATCAATTTTGCTAGGGGGTCGAATAATACATTCTCGCTTCAAAATATCCCTTGAAATTGAAGGCTCGACAACATGCTCTGTTAGTAAACAATCTACTCTTGGTTAATTATTACAATTGGCTAGACTTATAATCTGGGATGAAATTCCAATGTGTTAAAAAGAAATATTTGAGGCTGTTAATGCCATGCTCCAAGATATCAACGGAAATAATCATTTATTTGGGGGTACAGTAATGGTATTGGGATGAGATTTTCGACAAATTTTATCCGTTATTCCAAAAGGTATAAGAAATGCAGTTATTGATGCTTGTTTAGAGAAATCATTTATGTGGGACAAGTTTACAAAGTTCTCCTTGACATTGAATATGTGTGCCTCCGCAGACCCTAAAATTGCAAAATTATTACTTTGCATTGGTGATGGAACAAAACTTTGTGATTCTAATAACTATATCCTCCTACCTCATGATATTATCGTTCCTTATATTGATGATTTCACCTCAGTATCAGCATTGTTAAATATTATCTTTTTTCATTTCAATGGTTTCGCAGAAAACTTCAGTGAAATTGTTCACAAAGGTATATTAACATCCAAAAATGAATATGTGAACATGTTAAACAACATTTTGATTGAGCGTTTTCCTGGAGAACTTATTCGCTATTACAGCTTTGATAGTCCTTTAGAAATAACAAATGGAAATGATAACCAAGATTTTATCAATACTTTAATGCCTTCCGGATTTCCTCCTCATGAATTACTTTTAAAGCAAAACTGTCCGGTCATGTTGCTTCGTAATATCAATCCGTCAGAAGGACTTTGTAATGGTACACAACTCATATGTCGACATTTTTAGAAAAATGTTATAGATACAGAAATATGTATAGGCGATTATAGTGGCAAACATGTTTTCTTGCCTTGTATTCCGTTTCTTCCACTTGAAAATGAAAGAATTGTTTACCCTTTCAAGTGCACGCTGTAACGACTCGAATTTTTATCTTTACCTTTTATTTTCTCATAAATTTCACTGAATTAAAATCTTTCGTTAAATTAAAACTCTTTTATCAAATAGCTGAGATTTCTTTTCAAAACCAAATTCTTAAACCGATCGAGATCAATTTGGCATTTGTCTCAGAGTGCCCGTTGGAAATCTCGGTCGGCACTATGCTTTCTTAAAAGCCATTTAAAACGTGAAAGACAAAAATCATTAAATCTATTTGCAAAATACAGCGGAGGTGAAATAAAACCATTCATTTAAAACATTTATTGAACGGAAATCCAAATCAAAACATACTTAAAGTTTAGGGTTAAAAGCATCACATATTCAAAATATAAGTTGAGGTCCATAGTTGATATTTTTACAAAAAGGTGTCCACTATTTAACCCTTACTAACATATTCTTTTTCTTCCCTTGAGCCATCAGTCTACTATGGTCGTGTCTCCTCCGGATACCCCGCAGGCTCTACAGTGAAGGCTTCCTCTTCCACTACTGGTACTACCATCTCATTACCTACACTACAACTAAGGACGTGGCCAATGGCCCAGTAAAGGAAATGGGGTTTATGCTCATGTTATACCTCTCTTTAAATTCTTTATGAAATGGGGGCCACCCAAACCAATCATTTCATTACGTTCGTTCATTCATTCATTCATTCTTTACTCGTACATCGAGCTGGAGATTTGAGAGTTCATGAGGGATGGAATAGTTAACCGTATCTAACCTTCTACTTGTGATTAGGTCCCCCTTCCCATCAAGGTAGGGGGCTTCACTTAACCACAGGCTAGATACACTACCCATCCGTCCCCCAAGTCCTTTTTTCTTTTCATCGTTTTCTTTTTGTTCCTGTGTCGGGCTAAGCTGTCGGACCACATAAACCTTTTTCATCTTAACGTTTTTCCTCACTCATTGTATGCGAATACCACTCCAAGGTGACACTCCTTATTGGTTTCTATTAACATGATGTGTGATGACACATAAATAGTGCGCATTCATAAGGTAAATAATAGCAATTCAAATGAATGACAGTTCGACAAGTAATTGGCAACGCAATCAGTAATGGCGAAAATGCAAAGATGTGTGAATAGAACAAAAGCATAAATATGGGGCAGCTATAAAGGAAACATATGGAAATGATCGGAGCATGCTATTCAAAAGTAAGTGAGCAACGAGGTTATGTATTTCAGCTAATTAATATACTCAAGGCTTAACAAGAATTAGACAACTAATCATGCTTAGAGATTAAACGAGTAATGACGAGTAAACTTGCTTGAAGATTCAACTAGTCAATTATCATGCTTGAAGTTGATAGATAATAACTAATTAGCATGTTTAACGCTAAAACAAGTGACTTAACATGCTAGAATCTAATGAGAAATAAATGAAGCTAAAATAATTAGTTAGCATGCTTGAGAATTTAACAAGTAATAGAGTTAGCTACCATGCTCGAAAAGTAGATATGAATTAACTAATTGACATGTTCGAGGTTTAACGAGAAATGGCTACTCAACACGCTTAGACAAGAAATCCTAGAAAATTAACTAACGAACGTGCTCGAATAATTAGCATACTTAGACAAGGAATTAACGTGCTTGATCTAGGACTAATTGGCATGTAGTTAATGCGAAGACTTATAATATTAGGGTTACCGACTAATTAACAGCGTGTGACGAACAAAACGGAGATCAATCATGCTCTTAACATTAGGTTGAATGAAGTATGAAATAAAAATAACAGTGAACATGGGTAGCATATAAACGGTACGTATTCAGAATCCAACAGGTGTTTCGCAAAATTAATGAACGACAAAACAAGCCAACACATACTTCACAGAATAAAGTGAACAACCAAACAAGGATATAACTAGGTGATCCCATAAATAAACAGAGTCATTTATCCCTTTCCTTCTTATTCATTCATACTTCATTCACGGTTCCATTCCTCACCTATATTCTCTTAGTAAATGAAATTCAAACGTGAGATGGAATTAACAACAAATCAACAAGTTATATATGCAATAACTATAGAGTAATATATAGAAGTAACTTACAGGAATAAGACAAAGTATCATCTAAAGGAAATTTACAGGTTCTCCTGCAACAAAAGAATCAAACACGCACACACACATATAATTTACTTGTGGGTAGGGCCTCTTCTAGCCAAGACTAACCCATATATTTACCTAGGTTTTGAAGGAAACAAGCAGAGATAGCTGAACTCCTCACTCTAGTGGCACTCTCGCAGCTGCACGAAGAAGAAGGAGAAACGCAGGGGAAGATGAAAAAGCTGGATCAAACTGGAGGGCAAGCTGGAAGATAAAGGAGAAACTTACTAGGGGTAGGGGTGAACATTTGCATAGGGGAGGGAGGTCGGTGGGGCTACGTTGAGCTGGAGCTGTAGGTGGAGGGCGATTTCATTGTCTGGAGGTGTTTTGGTCTTTGGGAGATCGCGTAGTTATGGACTACGCAACAAATGGTCAGGTTTTAAATTCCAAAATTTACACAGATCTTTGATCTTTCTGACGAGTGCGGATGCCTTGATCTCGTCCACAATCGTCCGCATGAGTAAAATTTATAGGCCAAATGTGGCCACGGACGGGAAATTGCATCCCCACCATTTGGCGTCCGCATGTATCTTCCGCATATGTCCATAATTTGGACATATTCAAATCGGACGAGACCTACCCTCATCCATGCTCATCCGCAAGCATCCGAAAGTTCCCAGGATTCAGACAGACTCAATGCAGATGCAGTCGTCCTAGTCCGCACCATCCACATGGCATTTGAAAGTCTCCAGACTTGGACAGATTCGATGCGGACACAGTCATCCTCTCCCACATCGTCCGCATGGTCGTCTGCAAGTCCCCGACATAGTGAAGTTAGGATGTGGAATCACATCCCCAAGTCATCCCAAGGTTTGGGCGATGCTCCATAAATTTTGCAGATGACACTTCACGTCCGTAACGTCGTCTGCACATGTCCGAATAGACCAAACCTCCCTTTCCTTCACATTTTCCAACTAAACTTTTATCCCGTAATATTTTCCCCATGAAAACAAGTTATAATTTAACACGTAATAATACACTATTTAATATATCTTATCTCCAAAAATTTGATTACATAGCGTACACGGGAAAATAAGGATCGGGGTATTACACATGCAATTTCCTATACGCCTTTGTTTTTTAATGACAATAAATAAAGCACAAGGTTAAACAATGAATTTCGTTGGAGTTTATCTTCTAGAACCTGTTTTCACTCATGGACAACAATATGTCGCTTAATCACATGCAAAGAATTTGTCATCAGTCCGAGTGCTTATTAGGCCTCCAAACATACAAACAAGCTTACCAAATTTAACAAATAATGTCGTCTATAGAGAAGTCTTGGATGAAATCAATGACAAATCTCGCTTTGTTGTATGAAGAAATCGACTTTCTCATTTGATTCGCATATCTACGAATTTGTAGGTACTTATTAACATTTATCGTTCTTTTCTTCTTTTTCTACTTTATTCATCTTCAACTCTATTTTTAAAATTTTCTTTCCTTTGTGTTATTGCAGATTGTCTCATTTTTGTTTACAACGAATAGTGAAATAAATGGTATCTAAAAGATGAATTAACAAGAAGACCTTCTTCATATTTATCATTTTTCCCAAGCCACTACTGTATGTAGCAACAACGTATATATCTTTTCTTTCGTATATGGCTATTGTTTTTTCCCTAGAAAGATTTTTTTTATAAGTAACTTACTTTATTTTAATCTATTTAGATTGTAAAATACAACTAACATCATGTATCCATAAACTGCTCTTAATGATTTTGCTTTACGTTTTGCCCATGTAGAACCTTTCCCATAACCATCCAATTTCTCAAATCTAAACCATTATCAAATTCAACATTTGTTTCCTTTTAGATTCTGCTCCGGTTTTCTAACCTATCAATTTAGAAAAGAAATCTTTCAATCTATTCCTTTTTATCTCATGGGTGTATTCTTACAGCGAAATCCCAATTGTAATCAAGTTTTCAATTAAATTGAATACCCAACGTTCTTACGATGTAGGGGCTATCGTTCATCCAAACTTCACACTCTACGACTTTCATCAGTCCTTTGACTATTTTATCCAATCCTTCATAACAAATTAAATAATTTATTATCTGAAATGCTTTCATTTAATGCATATTTCAATTTACCAGAAATTTTGACAGAGTTTCCCCTGCTTCTTTACTCCCCCAAAGTTCATTCACACACCTTGCAAACCAAACCCAAGCAATTTCAGTATCTTCTATCCTTTACCATATATATTTATATACATCACGCAACTAAATCCAATAGCAGTAGAGTGATTACATCCATACATCCTACCAAAATGACACGAATTGTACTTGTTTTTTAAAAAATTACAAACTACTAAAAATTAAATTACATAAAATTTATAGATTAGCCAACAAGTCATCCCAGCTGTGGAGGAGGCATATAAAGAGGAGGCACATCATCGGTATTGTCATCGTCACCCTGCAAAAAACCACGAGATGCATTAGACCTAGTGATATATTCCATGATCTTCTGCATCCCCTCGTTTGTTTTTCTCATCTCCTCCCTCATTCTATGCATCTCCAAACCTAGGTTTATTATTCCCCCCATCAGAGAATGGAAAGGTTCTCTTGGTAACACAACGTATTGACTTGAAGATCTTCCATAGTAGGTTGCGATGAAGCATCCCTGTCGGCATCCATGGGCTCTAGGATTGTTGAAACTGGAGGTACATCAACAGATGGAGTAATATAAGTATCCTCAGGGTCAGCAGGAGCCCCAATAGCGTGCCTCCGAAGATCAAAAGCGCCACGATCCACCAGACCATCTAATTCCCATCTTTGTGAGGGTAGTCTAATCATATACGTCGGTACACTTTTTTCCCATTTTACCTCATTGTTAGGGATCCAAACTTGGAAATGTCTAATAATAGCTGCTATCAAGGTATTGTATGAGAGACTTTTTGTTATCACCAAATAGATTTCCGTCATCACGTTCAAGATAATAAAACTGGGATCCAAATATTCATGCCCCAATAGTTTTTCCATCGCCATAAAGATCCATACAACTAATAAGATCCCGAAGTCCATCTCAGGGCAATAGCGTGTATGTCAAAATGTGAAGCAGAACGCGCCTCATTGCCCCAAGGTCTTTTGCACTTGGTTTATAATATCCAGCAATTTGGAGATCCTTATGAACTTGTCTCAAGAATTCGGTTGCTTGCTTAGTTCAAAAAAATTCTGTGTCAAAAGAGGTACAATAGTATTTTTCCACATTTACCGAGACATGAAAGTCGATTATCTCATTAATGACTTCTGAAGTTAATACAATTTTAGTCCCAAAGACATAGGTTCTTCTAGCAAGTGGTTGAAATCAGAATGTCATGTTGGCATAAAATAGTTGGACCAACTGCTCATACAAAGTCCCCAGCAAAAAGCATAGTCCCATAAGCCCAGCGTGCGCGAAAAGTTCTTCCCATCCCAATGACTGAAAAATTCGAAAGTAGACTCTCTAGGAATACACAAGTGATCTATTCTTAATATCACTATGGAAAAATTCCTCTCTCTTCTCGTTCAAAATTCTTCTGAGAAGTATGTAATCCCTAGGCGTGATGGACCATCTCCGCTGGAACCTGCTTTCCTTTTCTTTTTTTTACTGGATCCTGATGCTATTAAAATTTCTTTTGCAGTACAATTCTTGAAAATTATCAAAATCAAGCTTCTAAATTACAAAACTACAGAACTGCTAATTCCAATAAAAATCGAATTGCAGCAATTCCAAGAATGGACCAAGCTATTCCCAATTTTCTTGAACCGTGACTAAATTCACAGTGACAATTTCCAAAATTCCTCACAATCAGTAACTCTTTCAATTTTCCAATATCAGCCAAATAACAGAACCAAAAATTGAACACCAAAATCCTCACCCTTCGTCTAGTGATCAAAATGCATTGCAATCCAATTGACCAAAATGCACCGTAATCCAAATGATAGAGTTTCAAAGTTTTCAGTCTAACTCTAGAGTTCACAACATCCAGTGTAATATCCCAAATTTTGTTGAGCTAAGCACAAGGCTTGTGTGATAATTTGGGGTGTTAGGAGTTGAGTTGGACAATTTAGGATGTTGGTCAAGTGAAACATGTTTTGATAAAGTGAATTATGATTCCTAAATTATGTTCATAATTAGTTTAGGGAAACGATTAAGGTTATGGAGAATTTTAATATGGTATTTAGAGTTAGAGAGGACAATGTGAATTAGATTGATTTGTAGTAGAATGAGTAAGAGAAAATATATTTGGACGTAATTTGGATATTGAATGAACTAAGAGCTTGAGAATAATAAGGTTCTTATATGTTATTTGAATTTAACTTGGGCAAAAGGTGAAGGAAGAATAGTAGAATATATTGTATAATTTGGTTTAGATGATATTGATGTCCAAATATATATATATATATATATATATATATATATATATATATATATATATATATATATATATATATGGATTTAGTGCATTATTGGTTTGGAGAAGATGAAATCTAATGGAAGATATTAGAATTTGCAATTAAGAGTATATTAAATCTAGTGCTGGTTTTGGATATGAGGTTTGTTTATGTGACACATGAATAAATTGGAGAGTTAGGAGATGATAGCTAGAATTAAGAGAAATAATATTAGTTATTAATAATGAGATTATAAGATCATATATATATATTAATGGGGATATAAATAAATATGAATATATATATATATATACACATAGATTGATTTTTGAGTGGCGGATGGTAAAAAAAAGTGTAGCAGTTGATCGCCAATGAATACCGATCGATCGGTATGTTAAAAAATGGGTTTGTGGCTAATCAAATGAACATGGAGGTCGATCATGGTCAAGGAATCGATCGACCGCCAAACTAAATTGTTACCTGGGAGCTGAAATGCGTCGCTGGAAGCTTTTGGTTTGCATTATACTCGTCTAAAGATGAAACAGATCAACATTAAACACGTCTGGACATTAAAAGGATGCCATCGTTTAGCTTTTTGCCTTCCTCTGGACAGTGAAGAGGCATTTAGGTGGTCTATAAGTAGAAGTAAAAAAAAGAACGGGAATGGGAGAAATGAGAAAAGAGTCAGGGAAAACTCTATTGAAATTCTAATAGGAAAGAAAATGTGGCAGACAGTGTATGAAGTACTGAAGTTTGAGGAGTTCTTTGAAGTTCTAGAGATTTAGATGAGAAGGAGAGTCTATGAAGGGTGTAGTTTTACAAAGAGGAAACCGTTAATTATGAGGTCCTGATTTTGTGCGAATATTCTAGAGTTTTGAGAGAATGATTTGATGATTATCACATGGGAAAAACTATGAGAATAGAATCCTGGAATGGTGAAGGAAATGCAAGAACTTCACTTTGAGTTTTACTAGTAACAGTTTCCCTCCCTCCTGGATATATATGCATATATATTATACTGGTTCTGTTTAATGGTATGAACTCTGCTGATGTGATGAACTGTTTAGGATAACAATCGGGTTGTTGCTAAATTATTTATGAATACATAAAGAAATGAATTACTACTTCAGTTGTTAGTTAATGGTTCTGCCGAAGAGTGATTAAAGGAACTATCATTGAAATGGGTTCTATTTGTTGAGTGGTAGTTAGGTTCTGTAAATAAGATGAGGTTAATGTTTATTTGATTATTATGGGATACTTAAGGGTTTGTTATATAGATTTGGTTATTAGATGTTAAATTAATCGTGTAAATAGGTTGAAGATAGATGGTTGACGATAGAGAATTAGTAGAAAGTATGGTTCGGTTGCTTGATAATGGTTATTGTAATTACTTATAGAAAATGGTCTTAATTAGGATAGATCGTGTTCATTTGTTTAGGAAATAGATGATAAGTTGAGGAAATAATATAAGGAATATTGTCCTATATGTTAGTTGTAGAATTATTAATTTAATATGTGTCAATTATGAATAGGTTTTCGCGAAGGATAATTTTAAGTGGTAACCCATTAAGGCTAAGGACTCCAGGTCCATAGTACTGCATGTGTTTTGTCCGAAAGGGCCTACATCACGGGAATTAGGGGGTGTTTGTTTGATGCTTGTTTACTAAATGTATAGCTTATGTTATATTTGGAGATGTACTGTTGAATGATTGCTTGTATGTTTATTAGATTTAAGTTTAGCTCTTTAATTAGAACATGATGCATGTTTTGAGGTTACGATAATAAACACAATAGATAGAATTGTATGCTTGCATCATTGTTCCTAATGCACACGAAAGTACAAACGTAACTGAATTACAAATAAACGTAAATGTAAATGGATAGTTTTTACGTGAGTTCGGAGATTTAAGAAGTTGCTCTCACGTGGGAACAAGTCACAGAATAAATAACAGTAAAAGACAATTAAGTAAAAGACTATAGAGAGAATAACTTGAGTTTGTTAGTTTATTCTCGATTGATGTCGAAACAGACCAACTAATGGTAAGTGAGGTCATTAGCGTTGATGTGCATGGTTGCTAGTGCGTTCTCAATTGATGTCGGAACCGATTGTTGTACATTGATGTGTACAACCCCTAGCAAAGCTTTCAGTTGATGTTGTAGCTGCTTACCGAAGGCGAACACGTTTGGGAGAGTTCAGAAACTGAAGAGGTTGCTCTCATCCAATGGGTGGGTGAGTTTGAAAACTGAAGAGGTTGCTCTCATTCCAAATAACAAATAACTCATTTGGGTGAGTTCAGAAACTGAAGAAGTTGCTCTCATTCAATGGGTGAGTGAGTTTGGAAACTGAAGAGGTTGCTCTCACTCGAAAAGATAATTAAAGGAAATAAAAGACAGATAAACAAAATAGAAAACTATGTGTGTTTGAATAGTAGTGCATGAGCACATTTTACTTTTATACTACGTATTGAGCGTTAGGCTCATAGTCAGGTCCTGTGATGTAGGTACACAAGGGATCAGGGATTGAAGCAGTTGATGAGGCATTTGTGCATTGCAGGCTTGGTGGCTGGTTAGGCTAAAAGGTTAAAGAAGAAATGTAATGATTGGTAATAACGTTTTAAGGAAAGTAAACCTTTGTTATAGTATTTTGTTTTATCAAGAAGGTTTTTAAATTGTATTCCGATTCTTTTAGTATTGTAAATGCATGTCTTCCGCTATTGTAAATAATTTAAAGCTTTACAGTATGACATGTTTTAAATAGTACATGGTTTGACAAAAATGAGTTTATTTATACACTACTTATTTAAGCTAGTTTTCAAATGAAAAGTCTTCCACTGTAGTTTAAAAAGAAAAAATTTTCAAAAATCATAGGTTTTAAATTGTAAGAATAACCGGGATGTTACATCTGGAATCGAACACTCCCTCATCTTAAATCTTTCGATCCAAATTGGAACTCAATTATGGAAGCCAAAGTTACCTTCCTTTTGCAGAACTAAACCTTCGCCCAAAATCACCCTCTGTCGTTCACCAAATAACCGAGTCCAACATTCACAGCCTTAATGCCCTCTCTCTGTCGTTCTCGGAACCACTCTTATGAAACCGAGCTCGAAGATGGAGGTCTGAAGCAGAACCTCGTTGTCGCCTGGAAATTGCCTGAGGATCACCCAAAAATTGCAGCCCTAATGCTCTCTCTGGATCACGTGAGATGGTCGAGAAGACTAGCCCTCCGGGTTTTTAATTTCCTTTAGAACCAGGAGTGAGAAAAACACCGTTTGCCAAGCGAGGACCGAGAGCGACAAACAGTGCACCCACCCTGTCTCCTGCCCAGCCGTGGTTCGCGGTTCGCAACGCTTCCTTTATGTTGTGTCGCACTGTTCGATTTCTCATTTCTTCAGGACCGCCTTTCCTTCAGCATTGGATGACAGGAGAGGACCGGGTGACTACTACAGTCACCCTCTCTGTTGACCACCCCTACGTATTTTATGCTATCGTTGTGTCGTCCACAATATCGCCTAGTTCAACGTCTTTTCTGCTGTATCGCCCAGAACGACATCGTTTCTTGTTTTAATTCATTCAATCTATTTCTAATTCACTTAATCAATTCCAATTCTAATAATTTCTACCCAATAAATTTTCAATAATATTCAAATAATCCCTTATCCAAATTTACACCCGATTCATTTTTCAATTTTCTTTACTTAATTCCATTACGAAAAATTAGGGTATTACATATATTGCTTCTCAACTAAACAAAGATACTTACTTTCATAAAAAAATCTCATACCAATACTCAAGTTCATATAATAACATTATAACAATTTTATAACAAGAAATATAATTTTTTTCCTTTGTAGTTTCAGAAATTTTTATAGTTTCAGAAAAATCATTCTTCCTGTAGCAAAAAATCTTATTGTTGGTAAGCATTCGCTTCATACTTCATTTACAAATTTACTTTTGAAGAAACTAAAGTTTTTTTTTTTTTTTTTTTAAGATTCTTCAGTATATTGCTAGAAAAAATAATGCCAACAAGACTATTTTGCATTGCTAGAATCTTCATAATCTTTTTCCACATATTTGTTTTAGCAGAAACTAAGATACTTTCTTATACTCAAAATTCTCTTCATAAAGCTAGAGTTAATACAGCAACATAAAAAAATTTATATTGCAAAATCTGCTTTTTTCCATTGATATTTCTTAAAATATTGCTTATTTGAAAAAAAAAACATTCTCCCTACAGTAAAAAAACTTGCCATTTGTAAACATTTGCTTCTTTTTATTGTTTCAAGATATTTAATGATATATTGGTAATTCTTACATCTTTCTCATCTATTTGGTTATGTTGGCTTTATGTATCATAAATATTTGTATAATCATCAACGTTTTTTTAACAAATATCAAATGCATATTATAATGTAAACAAATGAAAATAACTGCTCTCTGCCATTTAAATATGCAACATGCTCCTATCTTTTCTATTTGAAAAAGAAATCATTGAAAAATTAGTAAATATTAAAAAAGAAAATGAGAAAATAATAAAATAGTGACTTCTACTACTGTTTTGATATATTTTTTTGGAATGCTATATCAGGTTTTGTTTTTCGGACATTATGCGAAACTCGTGCTTTCGTTAAGAATTTGATATCCAACAATTCAGGTAATTTTTTTTATTGTTAACCTTTATATTTCGATAGAATAGTTAAGAATTCAAATTATATTTGAAAAAAAAATTGTGAAAAAGTTAGTAAATGGTAAAAAAAAAAAAGAAAACATTTAAGTAATAACTTCGATATTACCTCTTATGAATTACACAAAAAAATTATGTCCAGCGTAACGCGTACGTGAGTAGCACATACCGAAGCCTAGTTTTCTAAAAATGTAATGTAAAAAAGAAACAAAACTTGATTTACTGAAAAACAATTTAATTTTGTAACAATAAAATAAATAAATAATAAACTAAGAGTGGAAGTAAATTTAAGGAAAATTAACAAATCAACCACTGTACTTTGTGATCAATGACAAGTCAATCACTAAAGTCTTTTTGCTAACAATTTAACCACTAAACTATGGAAAATAGGCGTAAAAAATATCGCTGTCACGTTTACCATTAAAAGACGTTGTCGTTCCTCTGCGGAATGACATCTTTCCTCTACAGAACGTTGCTTTTCCGCATAGAGGAAAGACAACTTTTCGCAAGAGAATGTCTGAAGATAAAGAACATATTCATTGTCTTCTTCGTAAAAAATCACAGACAGCACAAACAAGTTGTGATTTTCCTATGGACAGTAAAATAATTCTAAATCATTTGAAATCTAAAACATTATATATTCTTTTACAAAATCTTCTAAATTATAAAACTAAAAAAAATTAAAATTAATTTATACAGTATTTTCTCAAATCCATTCTCCTTTGGTATTAACTCTTTTCCACTGAAATCTCTAAAATCATGAGTTCTTGCTGTTTTTTCCATGGATTTAGCTCTTGAGTTCTCAGAAAGTAAACGATGATATTTGGTCCGTTCACTTTCCATAGTTCAGTGGTTAAGTTGTTAGCAAAAATATTTTAGTAGTTGACTTGTCATAGAACACAAAGTAAAATGGTTGATTTGTTAATTTCCCTAAATTTAAATTATGGGTGATTAACAAAACAACTACTGAACTATGAGGTCAATAACAAGGCAATCACTAAACAATTTTCGCTATCAAACAAAATAGTGAACTATATAAAATGAACGGTGCAAATATCATTATTACGTTTTTCATTTACCTATATAAAGAAATATTAAAAATGAGAAGACTTTCCAATTTTTCTAGCTTTCCGAGTAGCTCTTCGCCGAATTCATTGAACTCTAAATGCAATATCTTTAGTTTGTTCAACTTCGAAATCGATTTTGGTACAAAACCGGTAAAGTTGTTGTGGCTAGATAGAAATATTGATGGTTATAGCAAATATAGTGAAGAATAGTTTTGAATCTTGTCAAGCTTGATTATTGGCAGATTTGTACAATTCATCAGTAGCGTCATAATAAATTAAGATAGTTTATTACTCGATAACTCAAATAGTTCAATAATTTAAGGTCACCCAAAGAAAACGGAAGATTTTCAGTTAAACTATTTTTTGAAAAATCAATATACTCCTAGCTAGATATGTTTCTGATCAACTAAGGAAACTCATTGGAAAACTATTTATCTGCTACACTGAAGAATGATATAAGATTTAGCAAATAGAGGAAACTCACTGGAAAACTATTCTACTGCTACACTGAAAGTATTTTCCTTAGCAGAAAATGAGTCCTTAGAATAAGATTTACTTTCTGCAACGGAAGGCTAGTTTCCTTTGTAGAAAATATTCTTTCTGCAGTATAATGAGCCTTCTGAAAATTATTCAAAGGTGTAAGAAGAAATTATGTCAGTTATCAAAGAGAGAAAGAGAGAAAGAGAGACAAATGGAAGCTTGAGTTCCATATAAAAAATAGAGAGGAAAAATGAACAAGTTTTACGGGAAAAGTAAATAAACAAAATAGGGTAAAATAAAAATACTAATATACCCATACCCATACAAAATAAGATAAATAAAACTCAATGTTGCTAACATCCTCCCTGAAACTCACGATCCATTAACAAAAAGTATCAAGAGTTTGATAACTAAAAATCAAAAGCGTAAAGTGGAATGTCCCTGGGTGAAACCAATGAAACCAAACAATTTTAGCAGAAGTAGATGCTATTGCATGATATTCTACTTCTGTAGATGAGCGAGAGACAGTAGCCTATTTTTTACTCTTACAAGAAATAAGACAATCACCCAAAATATAAAAAAAACCAGTTGTAGACTTGCGATTTGAAGGATCAACACCCCAATCTGCATCATAGAGGCGCGTAGCTCTAGAGCAGAAGTGTAAGCAAAAAGTGAACTCTGAAATTGGGTTCCCCTAAGATACCAAAGAATACGAAGCACAACTACCCAATGAACTGTAGTGCGAGAAGAAACAAACTGGCTAACACTATGAACTTCATAAGCAATATCAGGTCTAGTGATAGTTAGGTACACTAAGCAGCCAACCAAGGTATGGTACAAAGAAGGATCTAACAATGGAATACCATATGAAGGAGAATACCGAACATTAAGTTCAAGAGGCGTATCAATTGTGTGAGTATCAGATAAGCGAGTTTGTTCATGAATGTCAGCAATATATGTGAAGACTCGCATTCTCAAACCTTATCTTTTTCTTAGTCAAACAAAAATTTTTCTTTTAATTTATTTAAAACGCATGAATGGAAAAACAATTAAGAGTAAACAAAGCAGAAACAGATAACAATTTAAAACATACTTTTAATTTAAAAGAAAAATCCATGCTTTTAACAAAACATTCATCTTATTTCTAAAACGAAAAATATCAACTGAAAGCATCAACTGTTTTAAAATCTTGATTTATTTTTCATGAGCCATAACCCTCAGGTTAATTTCTCTGGGTAACTCAAGTGCTCATCCTAAAATGCTCATTCCTCTAGTATATAGTCTGTACCCTGTTCATCACCTACATCACAAATAAATTGTTAGCCTAATGCCTAGTAATAGATAAGATGCAACATGAAAGATGCAGTATGATGCATGCATATGTCTGATTATGTCAGAAAAGAATCCACCCAATATATTCTTTACTCACTGTCTCATATCATTAAGCTAGGAAATTAGAGATAATAGATACATCCTTATTGTCTAGCCTGAGCAAAAATAGGTCAACCAATCCCTACATGGGAAGGGATACATCGTACTATGCTCCCAGGCATCACCGTCACTAAACTCCCTAATTCTCATTTACATTAAATTCATTTAATCTGGTCTCTCTTGTGCAATGTATGCTTCCTAACTGTTTCTAAACATGATGCATGTCAGTGCAAATTATTAACAAAACTCAACAATTTATGAACATTGTAATAGGAATAAGTAGAGGAAATGCATATAAATCCACATAATCAAACTTAAGTGACAACATGGAAATAACAGGAGAGAAACATAAAGATGCATCCCAATATATAATTCTTTTCAACCATGCACTGTATTATCTTTAAACTTCTTTCCATATAACTGTCACAATTTCTCATTGCATCTAAAATAAACAGGGAATAACATGGTGAACATCACAATAAACTAACAGGGACTAAACCATTTTTCAATGCATTAATCAGAATCAACAATTTAATATTCTAAGCAACAAACATAACACATTGTGGTGTAGACCTCCACGGGCCACGACAAACAATTATCTCTTACCTCCCTTGACGATTCCTTACAGCCGCACGCTTCCATTCACGCCAAAACCAACGATCTCCAAATAACCCAAAGCAACAACCTTTTTTCCTTCTTACGTTCTCTGTACCTTTCTCTCTCTCTCTCTCTCTCTCTCTCTCTCTCTCTCTCTCTCTCTTTTCTTAGTAGAAAAACTTAGAATGTTCTCCCTTTGCTTTTGCCTTCGATTTAGTGAGCAAAGAATTTCCATGAATCTCATAGATTGCTTTGCCATTCGCCAACAACTCATAGGTGGCGCTTTATTCAATTGCCATATGAACGAGCATATCATTTAAGGAGGATTGTGAAATCGAAATACTGAAATGCTCACTAGAAGGGAGCAGTTTCCTTTTCGAAAGATTGCATCATCACCATGATTAGCTGTTCACAATTTAAATGCAAAAATTGCTATGGAGGACGTCCATTTTCCATAAGCGACATCCCACATCGCGAATGCTACGATCCTACTTTGTTTGCTCCCTCCTCCAACGGTCATAAAACGCGTCCATTTTCCCTTTTTGATTCCCACGTGCCTTGCATGTGGCCCCATCCTTAATTCAGCGACAGATGTCTCTTATGAACGATGGACATATCCCTTGTTAATCTAACGGTTCACAGTTTGTCTGATATTTCTCTTATGAGACATCCATTAACTTCTTTGTTATGAAGGACGTCCGATCCTCAATAAGGGACATCCATTCCTTAATGAGCCTTTACGCCCTTTGTTCCAAATGACGTTGTCCTACTTAAATCTTAATGCCATTTTTTTTACATGTATTTTGGATGTCCTTTGTCCATTAGGGACATCCCTCACATCAAAATGATGTCGTTTTCTACGTACTCTTAACAAATGACGCCGCCTACTTTCCATCTTCTATAATAGAAGTCCATTTTTTCTTGAGAGACGTCTGTTATAACCCAAACTGTGAAGCCCTGAACATAAGACCCGACCCAGGAAAAAAAAAATTCAGATTTTTTTAACTCCCCTGAATCGGGAGTGGTTGTGAGAAGAGGCAAATTTTCCCATATTTCAGAAAGCAGGGAGGAGTTTCTTCCCCACTCTTCCATCTTTTCCCAAGTCTCTCTCTCTCTCTCTATCTCTTTCTCAGTGTGGGTCGGTTGCGGTTGTTGTCGGTTCTCAACGAAAGGTTTTCTTCAACAGACAAGAATTTGTTCTCTGTTAAGGTAAGACTTGAGTTCTCTTGATTCTGCTTCTATCCTCTTTGAGAAATTGGGTTTGACAAATTGGTTTATTCAAAGGGTTTGGAACTTGGCAATTTCCTTCTTTCCTCTCCATTATCTCCTTTTCGACGAACTGTATTGGTGAAGGAGGGTATTTTCCTCTTGATTTTCCAATCATCCAAGTCGAGGTAGGTTATTCTGAATGTTTGATTTTTGTTTTCTCCTCGGTGTAACCTGTTAATGGAAGATTTGTTTCTCTAAAATTGAGGACATAGCATGGGTCTTGGAAGTTTTTTCGGCAAGTGTAGAAGATAAAGGTTTTGATTTCACAAGTGTTCTTCAACTGGTAAGTTGTCTTTTCTGCAATTTCTGTTCTATTTCTCCACGAAACAGATTTTGATGGATATGGTTTTTAAAGGTTGAAGTTGGAAATTCGTTTTGGGCATCCAATTTTGGTGAGACTTGGGACAGTGAAGAAATTATTCAAGGTATAAAAGTTGATGCTTTACTTTACTGAAGTTCTGCTTTTGGGCTGTTTTGGTGAGCAATTTATAAACTGTAAATCATTGTATTGAGGGATAATGGGTTGCAGATGAATGGAAAAATCAGGAAGTGAATTCTGATTCACTCTTGTCTGTTTAGTCAACCTGTGACAGGATTCTGTCACCAATTTTTTATGACGGATGAAGGCTGCAGCTTGGAGAATTCCAAGCCACCGCCAAATTGATTTGGTTAGTGGGCCAGATCAATGTTAGGCTTGATATGGGATGGGCCAGATTGTTGAAAAGGTCTTTGGGCCATATGTCAAGATCGTTGGGTCAATCTTATTAAGGTGATTTTTGGGCCATGTTACTTGGGCCTTTGACCCTATTTAACTAAGACACAATATACTAAATTATTACACCCTTGTTATTTGGATTAGGTTCACGCCCTACGGTGGGTTGAGTCATACTTTTTATAAGACCAAAATCAATTAAGTGATTTTAAATTTGAAATTCTAATAATTAGTAAAAGTATTATGACTAGGTTTCAAAATGTAAGGGATATTGGACGTATTGCCATTAGGTCTTAGTGATTATGTTGAATATGGCTTTAGCATTGGTTAACCAAGTTTTGAGGTAGGGGTTATTTTATATTTAACGCACATTAAATTATAAAATTTCCAATATTGTTTTAATTTAGATATGTTGACTCACTGTTCTGTTTGTTGTGTTTAATTTTTCATTTATTTACTGTTATTGTTAACTAGAATAATGAGACAACTGTATGTATTGTATCCGTGGGTGCAATACCCTAAACTTGATCAAAGTCTGTTTGGTTGTTGCGATTGCCTGAATATCACCGTTGTGTATTTCTATTCATTATTCTATTGTTCATTTTCTTTTTTCTTATATTAAATTGTGAAGAATAAGAAACTGAAATCCCATACATGATTCGTATAAGATAAAAGTTGAATATAAATTAATCTCTACTGAGTTTAGTCAACTCACCCCAAATTTAACTTTTTTTTTTCAAGAATTGATCAGGGTAGTCCCCCATTCCCACTTAAGGAGTGGAAATTTAGAATTTTCCCGTATAATTTGTTTCATCTCATTTGTATAGATACTTAAAATATTTTAGGAAAGTTTGTACCCTAAATCTTATTTTTAAGCTCATGGTTTTAGAATTGATTAATTTTAATTATATTATTGTCACTTCTGGACCATTATTTTTGGGCCTAATCTATAACATGAATGTTTAAGTGTTCCACTGTTAATTATGGATTCAAGTAAGGGTTGGATGATTTGGTCCTACAAACAACGCCACTCCACAAAATTTCAATGCCAGATCTCCCTCTATTTGGAACGTCCGTCGACTCTAAGGGGCGTCCATCATCAGTCCATATAATTGACCACCATATAACAAATCCTTATTTATCAGTTTATTGATAATTCCTTCAACATATATTAATTATACTAATACCATTAAATTTCATTCCAACTTTCATTACCAATTTATTTCTGGGGCAATAAAATCCATAAAAATCACTCCATAATTTTCAATAATTCACTATTAATATTATTCCTAGTCCTAGATTAAACCCAGGTATTACAATATACTTGGATTAGGAAAGATGATAACCACGATGAGAGTAATCTAGTTTGATCCCCAAAAAATAACGTAGAGAACCCAAGTCTTTTATCTCAAAATCACGGGTTAGATGCAACTTTAACTCAGTTATTCCATCCACATAATCTCAAGTAATAATCGTATCATTAACATATAAAGAAAGGAGGATGCGACTATAAGAAGTTCACCTAACAAACAGAGTAGAATCATGTGGACTGAGACAAATACCAAGAGATATAATCACAAGAGAAAACTTCTCAATCCAGGATTAAGGCGCATGTTTAAGCCCATATAGAAGCAATTGCAATGAAAGTACAAGGAGTAACATTCTTAGACACTGGGGCAAAAGTTTCTTCATAATCCATACCATATTGTTAAGAAAATTCTTTAGCAACCAAGCGAGCTTTATATCACTCAATGGATCCGTTAGATTTAGTTTTGATATTATACACCTGATGTAATACCCATGATTTTAATTATTTTAATAATAAATTAATGTAAGGGTTACTATTGGTTTTGGCAAGGCAAAGATGGATATCTGCTAAAAATGAGATTTTAGTACGGTAGTGTGCATGGCTGCGGAGAAGGAATAATTGTAGAAATTATAAGAAGTGGCACCACTGTAAGTAAAGCGACATCGTATTGGAGTAAAGGATGCAATGAACAGTAGAAATTCTGATTGGAATGTGTCCATAGAGGACAATGGATATGCGACAAATGAATTAAAAAAAGGAATTTGGGCACATAACTTTATTTGAATACAACATATCATCCTTAGATAGATGGTCAGTTTGAGCGTACAATCCAGATTCTTGAGGATAGTTGAGATCTTGTATTCTGGATTTCAGAGATTGTTGGGTGAGTCACTTGCCTTTGGTGGAGTTCATATATAACAATAGCTATCAGACCAATATCGGTGTTTCACTATATGAAACTTTATATAGGAGACCATGTAGATTACTTTTATCTTGGGCTGAGACCGAGGAGCGTGTCACTTTCGGGCCAGATTTGATTCAAGAGATAGCTGATAAAGTTCAAGTGATTAAGGAACTACTTGGCACAGTTCAGAGTCGATAGAAGAGTTATGTAGACCTCTGATGGAGGGAGGTGAAATTTGAAGCCAATGATTTTGTGTTATTAAAGGTGCGACCTCGTCAAGGTATTAGTTGTTTCAGTGTGAAAGGAAAGTTATCCCCAAGATATATATGTCCTTTTCAGATTGTTGAGCGGTTTGGTTCAGTGGCTTATCGATTGGAGTTACTGCCACTGGTGAATTATGTTCATAATATCTTTCATATCTCTATGCTAAGGAAGTATATTCTAGACCATTCACATGTTATTTCTTGGACTAAGGTGCCTATTCAGAAGGACATATCTTATGAGGAAGTACTTGAGAGAATTCTTGGTCGTGAGATCAGAGTTCTGTGCCATCGTGAAATAACGTTAGTTTGGATTTAGTGGAAAAATCATAGTGAAAGTGAAGCAACTTGGGAAATTGAATCTAATATGATGACTAAGTATCCCCATTTGTTCAATAGTATGCTTGAGATTGTTCTAAATTTCGGGGACAAAATTTCCTATATGGGGTACAATGTAATAATTTCTATAATTTTTATAAGGAAATTTTTATTTGTTATCAATGTTTTTTTTTTAATTTTTGGAAATTCCTCCCTGATCCGCAGGAGCGTTGCGCACTGAGAAGGAATTCCTCCCCAAATCCCTCCTCCTCTCTTATGGCTAAGATCTAACAAGAAAACTTTTCCTTTAAACCTCTACCCTTGGTCTCCCACCATCTCCATTCCTTCTCTACCATGTTTCCTTTCAGTCTCGGAATTGCAGGACAAGTATTGTAAAGGCAAGTTTTTTCCATGTATCGAAGATCAACTGTGGTAAGTCGATAATTTCTTTCAACTCTACAATCTCAATTTTGTGGATTAAAGTTCTAATTTTTCTTACATACACTTTTGTGGAAAGGAAAGACGAGGAAAATCTCGGTTACCTTGGTATGAGATCGTAGAGGGTAGACGCCAAACTTCATTGTGCAAATCAAAACTTCTAGTGTTCGGGATTTGTCAACGGAGGTAGTATAAAAACTCAATCTTTGCCTCTGTTTAAATTTTGGTTGTGGTTGGTTGGAAATATTTGACGAAACCCAACGATTAGCTTGCACGGGTTACATCAGCTATAAGATGCCAAAAATGCAACTCAACAACCATGAGCTGCGGCGTTTTGTTCCTTTCGTTGTCAGCCAAATTGGACGACTAGCTAACACAGGGAGTCTCGACTAGAGGAAGAGTAATCGCATCGCGATGGAGATGGCAACCGAGCGTCGTCGTCTTCATTCGCGAGCCTCGGCCGCAGTCCAGAGACATTTGCGAACTGCGGGCCAGGCTGGATATATGGGGTCTCAATCTGGGTTTTGCAACCTGCAGACCAAACTAGTGGGCCACAGTCCAACTTCTTTTGAACCGCACTCCAAGGCCTAATTTGAGTATTTTTTGAGCCAGAATTTTAGATAATTTATCCAATTAATTTTGAATTAATTTTAAATGATAATTGAATATCTTAATTTACAAAATTTAATGACTTATTTTTTTGATAGGTACCCAAATATTAAATTAAAAATCTATGGGTCATTGGATTTGGATTATTGGGCTTTAATCATTGTAAGTCCACTTCGAGGTAGAGATTTATTTTTATGCACCGCATTGCATAAATTTTTATAAAATAAATTTTTTGAGATGTGTCTCATATAAAAATGACGTGTCTATTTTATGGCCGTCGAGTTTTTATACTATATTAAAATTTTCACTATTAATGTTTTATTTAAGCATGCATATAAATACTTCTAAATCAACGTGGTTGTGTAAACTAAGTTCAATCGACCCGATTTGAGGTCTATTTTATTTTACGCACATTCAACTATGGGAGAATGTGTTTGTTTGTCTTTAACTAGAGTAATGAGGCACTTGTATGTGTTGTGTCCCTGGACGTAAAACTCTAAACCTAATCAAGGCATTTATGTGGCTTTCGCGATCGCTGAACATCGCTTTTTTATTTTGTGATATGCCTATGGCATGCTATGCCCGGAGTCCGTTAGTGGCTCCATTTTCACTGGTATTTTTATTCAGTACAACAATGATCTATTTTCAGTATGTATCACATATTAGTGAGTTATTTTAAAACACATGTCCTTTTGTACAAATTTTCTAAAATGAATTTATAAAATTTGAATTTTTAAATTCATGAATGCTTAAACATCATCTTAATTAAAACTATTAAATCTAATCTCTATTAAGTTTAGTCAACTCACTCCAATGACACATTTCAAGATTCTATCAGTCGAACTTCCAGTTACCGAGTCAGGATTAAACCCAGTGAAATCTATTTTATTTTCAGTACTTTAGTAATTTTCCTTTGAGAGACTTTTTGTGAGGTAAACATTTTATAATAAGTTGTAGGGTAAATGACAAATCAATCATCGTGGTTTGTGGTCAGTGACAAGTTAACCACTATGATATTTTTTTCTAACAATTTAACCATTGACATATGGGAAAATTGACAAAACCAACATCGCGGTGTCTTTTCGCGGTGTCTCACAAGGAAGACACCGTAATTTTTGCGGTGTCTCACAAGGAAGACATCGCGATGTTAGCGGTGTCTCCCAGAAAGACACCGCGAAAACCAGGGATTCTTGAGCTCAGATAGAGCAGAGTGAGCATAGAAGAATGGTGGAGAAATGAGCAATTCTGGGTGATATGTGGTGTCTCAGCTCATCACTTTGCAGTCATTCAAGGCCTGCTAAAGGTTTTGGGTGGAATCGACACAAATTTCATGGTTACATCAAAAGCAGCCGACGACAAAGATTTCGGAGAATTATACACATTCAAATGGACAACTCTTTTGATTCCTCCAACAACAATCTTAATCATCAATCTTTTAGGAGTTGTAGCTGGTACTTCAGATGCCATAAACAATGGCTATCAATCTTGGGGGCCTCTATTTGGAAAACTCTTCTTTTCCTTCTGGGTAATTCTTCATCTCTACCCCTTCCATAAAGGTCTGATGGGTCGGCAAAACCGGACTCCAATGATCGTCGTTATATGGTCAGTTCTCTTGGCTTCCATCTTCTCTTTGCTTTGGGTTAGGATTGATCCTTTTGTGCTGAAAACTAAAGGCCCTGATGTGAAGCAGTGTGGAATGAATTGCTGATTTTCTGTTCTTCTGAGTTCTTCTCCTCCGTGAGACTCATGTATATTCTGATTCTTGGCAAACTATGGTCTATGAACAGTTGATTTGGATGAACATGAATGAATAATGATAGTGTGAGATTTGTTTTTTGCACCACCAATTGTTATTTACTCGATTTTTGTAATACACTGAAACAAGATGAATATATACGCTATTATTGTTCGTATGAAATATCGATATCTTGTATTTATTGATGAAATGGGAGAAAAAGGATACAATGATGAATATTTCATAAAGAGCGTTGTAAGCCTGAAGTTTGAGCTCCAAACTAATCTAAAACAATCTAACTAATCACAACATATAACTCGACAGTGATAACTGACCGTGATCGGGAATTCTCAGTGCCTGGCTAGCACTCGACCCCTACCAGCCCGGCTAGAACTCGATTCTTGGTTGCCGTCAAAATAACATGATGACCTGCGAAAAAGCGATGCTTCCATTTCCAACTTCGTCAGCATTGGTAATGCTAGATCCAGATCGGCAACAGTTAAGTTTGAGCAGCCTTTCCAATTCATGAACTTAAGATCAAAACATCCTCTGTAGATACATTCAAAACCTGCCCTTGTTAGATTGGAGTTTTTAATTTCAAGGTGTTCCAATTTAGACATGTATTTCCCGATAATTATAGCTTCGCGGTTGCCTTCTTGCTGCAGAGCGTCCTGATACGCAGCAGGAATTGGCACTCGTTTGTCTCGGAATGCCTGGAGATGAGCTCTTTCGTGGTTTCTCCCAAGAAGACACTGCGATTTTCACTCTGCGATTTTGCGGTGTCTGCGCTATAGCACGATGGGGTTCAGAAATGGAGAAGAACACAAAAAGGAAGTAGAAGAGACGAAGGAGACATCGCGAAATCGAGTTGTCTTGCGCAGACACAGCGAACATCGCGGTGTCCTCCTTGTGAGACACCGCAAAAATCGCGGTGTCTGCGTAAGACACCGCAAAAATTGCGGTGTCTTTCTTGTGAGACACCGCGATGTTGGTTTTGTCAATTTTCCTATACGTCAGTGGTTAAATTTTTAGAAAAAATACCATAGTGGTTGACTTGTCATTGACCACAAACCACGATGGTTGATTTGTCATTTACCCTAAGTTGTAATTCTTATTTTATTTTATTATTTTTTTTATGCACAGTTAATTTATCTTGGATTATATTACTGTGCTATCTGATATCACTTGTTGAACCTATTAAACCTATGTTTGTTGGGCTCTGTCTTGTAATTAAACATTTTAAGACTTCTACTGCTAATTAATAAATTTAAAAGTGAAAAATGGTCGGGCGGTTCGGTTCGGTTCTTTAGACCGGGGTGTTCTCTGTTCTGTCTTAGGTCCTTTGCGGGTCATGACATTTGCTCTCAAAATAGATTCTACAATCTCAAATATTCCCACCACCTCTTGCTAATGAAGTTGTAACTTCTATTTATAGTGGAATAATTTAATAATGATCATTATGACATTTAAAGAAAACTGTTACAAAATTTAATCTCTCATTTAAGTTGGAATTAATTTCGTAATGACATATTTAAAAAAACCATTATGGAAATCAAAACAACTTATCATCATGGCTCAACAATTAGCATCATGACATTAACTCAAATTTGGCATAATCCATTTTCAAAAGCTACTTTATGATTGTTAATTAATTAAATAATCAATAATTCAATTATTCCATCTAATAGAAAATAACAAATTTATTATTGAGTGTATTAAACAATTAATTCATATTAATCATTTAATCTTCTTTGTTCATTTTTTTATTATTCGAATAATTATATAAGGTAACAAATGGACCAATGAACCTATAATTTTAAGCCCTAATAATGTTTTGTTAATTAGTATAAACTTTTTATATCAATTATCATAATTATTAACTATAAAATAATTTCACTAAATACATAGAGTTGCACTCTCAAAACTATAGAGTATATATTTACTCAAAGTAACGTCTATTGATATAGTTATTATATATGTATTGACTCTTCATTTAGATGCATAATAAAGCTATGCTTATAATTCATTAATCTCTTATATTATATCTTTATTCTTGACTACCATTGGTTCTTGATTGATAATTTATTTATAACAATTATAAATTGCGCATTAATTATTCGATCTCCAAACTAACAAGAGAATGTATAGAAATAGATTTCATTTATCGATGCTAATATTCCCAACTATTTATTTTAATTTATTTCCAATATATAGTATATAAATCGTAACTCATACAAAAACTTTACTGATTAAATCAATGAATAAATTAAAATAAAATAGAAGTTTGTTAAATGCAACAAATTAAGATTATATATATGACCATTATTATCATAAAAATAATTATTTTATATTTAACGAAAATTATTATAACAATACAATTTTATCTGGTCCAGTTCTATATAAATATATCATACAAAATATATTTATTTTACTTCACTACATATGTAGTTGGGATATGACTATACATTATTAATAAAATAAACTATGTTTATTATAATAAATTATTTGAAAATTCTATACTTTTCACATTGCTTAGTAGATAGACATGGATGGATTGTGCAGGTTTAGTTGTAGGAATTGTACACCTACCAATAGATGAGTAGGTGTTTGCACGTTATATGCTAAGTATTTGGGACATTTTTTGATGCGTGTTCCTGGATGGAAGTCCCTAAATTGATAAGGTTACATTTCAATAACTTGTCGAACAACGTTATTGCTTTTGTTGTTCGCTTCTAGACACCTATACGTATGATCCAATATGTGATCACTATTTCCAAAAGTGAATGAATTTTCACTAGTATAGTAAGTGGTGGTGGTGTTTCTACGAGATATAGTATATTAGGTGTAGAATGGTTTTTCAAAACAATGTCCCGCTAGAAGTTTAGGGAACATATTTATAGAAAAATAGTTTTCTTCTTCCGCAACACTTTGTTGGTGCAATGCAGACTTAAGTACATCCATTGTGGACTATGACCCTTGGTTATTTTTTAATTGGGTTGAAATTCATCCATTGTGAACTAAAATTTCATATATGGGTCTAGTGCAGCAATCTCGAGAGAGAGTTTCTTTTCTTTAGATTAAGCTTTTAGGAATCACAGTAAATATTTATTTGACTTATTTAATGAATTTTTCAATTTTAAAACTTTTCAGATATTTATCAGAAATAACATATTTATCAAGTATTTTCATTTGTTATTATGTAAATTCATAATTTATCAAACTCTGTCAAAAGAATCTAAGGCAATTCATTTTCCCAAAATTTATGCTAGCTTTAAAATTCCATGTTTAATTTTCTTAAAGTTGCATTTTTCTTTTCATAGTTTATCCCACATTGACTAGTTTTGCCCAATACTTCTACCTCATAAGTTTAATTCCTTCATGGGTGTTTCCCGAGCTTAGCAATCTAAGCTTGGAACTCAAGTGTGTGCAAAAAATGAATTGAATAAGTTGGAAAAACTTGTATTTTTGTTATTGATACATCTAGTTAGTCTTATTCTCACATCAATTACTCTCTAAAAGTGTTTACTATTCTACTTATTTTTAATTAGAAAATATAATATCAATCGATGAGGCCATTTCTTTCCAAAATCATCTTATAGATTAAATAACTCAATGTAATTGCTTAATTACTTTTATCATTTTTACTAAAAGTGTTTACTTTTGTTTGTTCTTTTATTTCCATGAGAAGTGTTTTTCATTTTCTTTTATTTTATCTAATTAAATTTAAGTTTGCAAAATATTAAACCAAGTTTTTTTTTTTTCCTCCATAACTCTTTGTTTTACTGTCTTCCTGGTTAGTGCCAATCCAGACTTCGGCACATACAGTATGACAGACACTTGGTTAATTTTTAATTAGGTTCAATTTCTTCTTTCATGAACTATAATTTCAAATGTGGGTCTTGCGCACGACCTCGAGAGTCTTGAGTGCCTTACCATTTATGTTTCAGTTTAACTTCGAGTTGTGATTGTTTAATCACTAGTTGAAAGATAATTTAAAGGTAATTAACAAATCAACCACTAAATTATCAATTTTTGCTAATAAATAAAATGTTGAATTATGTGAAATGAACGATACAAACATTGCTGTCACGTTTTTGTTATAAATTTCAATTTGTTTTCGTAATGGATAGGACAAGAACTCACTTTCTGCAGTGGAAGATGTTAGCAATATTGAGTTCTATGTATCTTATTTTGTATGAGTATGAGTATATTATTATTTTTATTTTACCCACTATTTTGTCTATTTTGTTTTCCCTTAAAACTTGTACATTTTTCCTCTCTATTTTTTATATGGAACCGTAACCTCCATTTGTCTCTCTTTCTCTCTTTGATATCTTGCATAATTTCTTCTTACACCTTTGAATAATTTTCATGGTATCAGATTCAACAGCTTTCGAGAATCCAACTTTTTTCAGCCGACCCGACTCGTTTTTGCCTCAGCCGATTCATCTTTTTCTGGGTTTGTCTCCTTGATTGATTGCTAATTCGTATTCATATCTTTAATTGATTAGCGTGCATATATAGTGTTTAAGAGATAGTTACTATTGCAATGGCTAGTGAAAAAGATGATTCACTTCAGTCTATTAGTGTGCAATTAAATGGGCTAAATTATTCGTATTGGAGTTATATGATAAGAAATTTTTTTGAAAAGAAAACCTTTGTGGGGATATGTTTATATAACATTTGTTAAACCTAGAGATATTTAAAATGAGAAACATGAAGAACACATAGATGTTTGGGATGCTTGTAATTCAAAAATCGTCACTTGGATCAACAATTATGTATTGCAATCAATATGCATCCAACTTGCAAAGTATGAGACTGCTATAAAGGTTTGGGATCATGTAGAAAGATTGTATACCCAGTCAATTTTGCGATGCAATATCAGTTAGAGATTGATATTCATGCTCTTCAACAAAACAGCATGAGTATTCAAGAGTTTCATTCTGTTGTGTCTAATATTTGAGACCAACTAGCCCTTACAAAATCAATGCAGCTAAGGGAATTTGCATCATATATTACTCGTTTAGAAGAACAACGTCTGGTTCAGTTTTTAATGTCTCTTTGAGATGATTTTGAAGGTCTTTGTGGCCCAATTTTTCATAGTAATCCCTTTCCGTCTATTGATTATGTGGTAAGTTATTAGCTAAAGAGATCCGCTTGAAGTCACAAATTGATAAAGGAACTCTTCCTTCTCCTAATCCATGAATTAATGTGGTCCTTCCTAGGCCTCCTTCTCATAACCAGAACAAGCTGCAAACAAAAGTTGGCTATGATGAAGTACTTTTTGCAAGTAAAAAGGTCACTAGATGGCTCAATGTCTCAAGCTATTAAGTAGAACACAACCAACGCAACAATCTGCTCCTTATAAGTTTGGTAATATTTCGCATTAACAATCTTTTAGACCTTCATCACCCAATATGGTAGCAGTTGTTCCATCCACAGATTCAAGAAGCACTCCAACTCCCAGAATTACAATCAACACACTCTCTAGGCAGTTTCAAAAGTTTTTTGCCTTGCAACCACAAGTTTTGCCAGCCCCTTCTGATATAGGTTTGCCATCTCGTAACAAATCAGATATATCCTCTCATATATGGGTACTTGATTCTAGAGCTTCACATCATATGTCACCTGATTTCAATTCTTTTGTATCTGTAAATTTTTCTCCTTCTATGTCTATCATCACCGCTGATGGTGCTCCCATGTCATTAGCCAGTGTTGGTTAAGTTTGCGAGCCTAACTTGTCTCTTTCAGATGTGTATCATATTCATAATCTTACTTTGAATTTGTCTTTGTTGGTCAATTATGTGATTTTAGTTTCTTAGTTTCCTTACTTCTTCTTCTTATTATATGCAAGATTCGCTTTCTAAGAAGTTGATTGAGACAAGCTCTTGGCACGAGGACTATACATCTTAGATGAGCTTAGAGTTCTTGGTGTTGCAGCTTCCAGTATTGATTTGTTATCTTTTTGTTTGAGTTTTTCTTCTTCTAGCTTTTACTTATGCCATTCTCATATCTACTTTCATTTAAAGTAGTTGGTCTCTACGGGAGCTTTAGGAAAATTGCAAACTCATGATCTTTCAAACTGTTCCAACTGCAAATTGGCTAAATTTTATACTTTGCCTTTTCATAAAAGTGTTTCTATTTCTCTTGCACCATTTGATTTAATTCATTCTGATGTGTGGGGACCTGCACCTGTTCCCACAAAAGGGGGATCACGATACTATGTCTTTTTCTCTGATAATTGTACTCGTTGTTGTTGGGATTATCTTATGAAACACCGTTTTGACTTTCTGGGAATTTATCATCTATTTCGTGCTTTTGTCAAAACCCAACATAATGCTATTATCAAATATTTTTTATGTGACTTGGGTGGTGAATATACCTTTAATAGATTTTCTAACTTTGTTGCTTCAAATGAGATTTTTCACCAAACATCTAATACTGACACCCCCCAACAAAACGGAGTTGCAGAAAGAAAACATAGACATATTGTTGAAACCGCATGTTCCCTCCTATTATCTACCTATGTTACTAGTGAATTTTGGGAGAAGCAATTCTCCCTGCTGTGCATTTAATCAACAGAATTCTATTTTCCATCACTTTAGGTTTGTCACCCTTTGAAAAATTACATGGTCATGCTTCCTGATTACTTTATCTTTAGGGTTTTTGGTTCCACTTGTTTCTTTCTTCGACCACATGTTGAACGTAGCAAACTTACTTCTCATTCTACTATTTGTATTTTTCTTGGTTATGGTGAGGGTAAAAAAAGAAACCTATGTTATAATCATTTAGTCAAAAATTTTATATTTCTTGTTATTTTATGTTTCTTGAACATATTCCATTCTATTCTTTTTCCTTTGACTCTTCCAATCTTCAAAAGTCTAATCTCACTTGTATTGATCCATTTTGTATTGACTCAAATAATTCCCCAGCTCATATAATCCATAACTTAGATCTTTCAAGCACACCTCTTCCTGACGATAATTCTTGCAAGGCTGATACTTCTAACTCTACAGATATTGGTTATCAGCTTATTGAGGTTCCTTTTATTCCTACAACTTCACAAGATGCTCTTGTGGAAGTGGATCTTCCTCCTTGTTATTCTCAACAAGCTCGTAAGTTCACTTAATTTCCTAATTTTTTGTACCTACTTATTCAGCTTCATTCTCTTCTTTTTTTTTTTAAACTTCTATTCACCAACTCTTAGAGCCCTCTTCCTATAGAGAAGTTGTTCTTGATCATTTGCGATAACAAACAATGACAGAAGAACTCTCTGCTACCTACACCACAAAACTCATCTATAAGCCTATTTCTTAGTAAGTAATGAAAATAAAACATGAATGATAAATCAACTTTTATAAAAACATCATAAAATCCTATTCTTTCATTTCTATTTCTGTTATGTTCTAACATTGGGACACGAAACCAAAGCTATTTTGTTCTCCATTGGGGGCATCAATCTCCCAAAGCTCCAGTGGTACTGTATCGCCACAGCTACTACATACTTTCTTTCATCATTATCTTTCTTACCTGAAAACTCATGCATGAGAAGACACTTTCATAACTTTTCTTAAAACATGATGCATGGAATAATGCAAGCTACATGCACTTAGCACATTATTATCATCTAAATATAACATAAACTAACAGATCATCAAATCCTCAATCAACCTTAACATAGTTTAACAGAAACTGTAAAACACTTTTCTAGCATAAACTTATCATTATGTGGTATAGTTCCCAAAGGGCCAAGCACATATAGTTATTACTTGTCTTGTTCTTTAAACCGTGAATCGATTTATCTTTCCTCGTTTGTAAATTCCTGCCTCACTGAAGAGAGGTTGTTCTCCACGTCTGCATGAATATCTCCAGCCAAGTATTTACTTGTCTTCCTAATCTATGGATCCTTTTGCCACTGAATGTGCTGCTCACCTCACGGCTTGTCCTTCGTATTAATCTCCAAAATCTCAAGAGAGAGTCTCTATCATATAAAATGACTATTGAGTCTCTAGCAGTGAATTGAACCAGTGAATATGGATACCATGCTTGAATTTCCAAAATAGAGCAATAAAGGAAGACGACAATTTTTATGAATTAAACAACGAACGTAATAATGAACTAACATGCTTTTAACATTGGATAGACAAAACAGTGAACGTAATAGTAAACAACGTGCTTATAGACATGGAGGTAACAATTAAGCAGAAACATACTTGATAAATTGCTCTGCATTAATGACATAAGTTGATTCTAAGCAAATGGGCTAGGGATAGTGTACATTCAAACTTCAACTGAGACAACAACTTAGTTCATTGTTGCAATTGTTAACCTAGTTAATTAAACATGCTCAGATTAAGGGAGGAATAACTTCTAGTTATCATAGAGATTTCAACACTAATGATAGCAGGACAAAATAGCACTAACATCTATAGAGGCTATTGTTACAGCAAGTAAGACAATAAAAAGGCATTCACAAAACAGAATCATCATCAATGAAACTCATAGCTCGTTCATACTTATCATATCATAATGTGATCTTCAATTCATCATTCTATACTAGATGGCTTAATGTCAGAGATTATTATTCAAGCATTCATCACTTCTCTATCAAAGTAAAGCATTTCATTGCAGTAATTCCAGTATTCGTTTTAATTACTGTTATTCAATTATATGCGTTGTTTAATTTCTGTTATTTTTATACTGTATCAACATGCATCATGATAATAGAAACAAGTAGGGAGCGCCACCTGTGGGGTGGTACTCACATGCATTATGAAAGGAAAACTATTAAATGAAAAGAATGAAAGGAAATTGGGAGTTAGGGGACGAATGGGTAGTGCGGATCTAATCAGGTGGATTGGATAGGTCTCCTCCCTCGTCGGGAATAGGACCAACTACCATAGGTGGTTAGAAGCCGACTAAGAGTATACCTCTAACACGGGCTCCTCTAATCTCTCACTCGATGTACGAGTAACGAATGAATGAAGAACGAAAGTAAAGAAAATATTGGTTTGGAGCAACACCCATTCTAAAAAGAACGAAAGAGAGGCATAAAGCATACTACATAACCTCAATTCCTTACTTGACCTTTAGACTCACATCTTACTTGTGGTGTAGGAAACAAGATGATAATGCCAAGAGCAGAAGAGGACGCATTTCCCGTGGAGCCTAAGGATTACATAGACGAATCGCGACCCGAGTAGAACTATGGCCCAAGAGAAAAAGGAAGGAATTCACTATTTTGAAATGGTTTGGTAATTGACACGTTTTGTAAAATATTACCTTTTACTCTAACCCTAAAACCATGTTTTGAATAGTAATTAGGTTTACGCTTTTGAACCTAAACTTTAAGTCATGCATTTAGTAATGTTTCCGCTTTACTCTGATTTATTTAAGCTCTTTAGATTTCCATGTTAAACTTAAGTTTTTACGTTCATTCGTTTTAAGTAAATAAATAGAAAAAGAAAGATTTTTACTCAGAACCTTAAAGAGAAAAGTTAAGAATGTATGGTTTGACGCGAAACGTCATAGTTGGTATCAGAGCCAATAACTACTCTTGTGCGATTCACCGCGGATAACTTAGACTCATCAGGCAATGCTTCTCTAACTGTAAGTTTCCTTTTACGGTGTTAAACTCTTCACTTAAACTGATTACACTATAATGTGGAAAGGTATAGAATTTCAAATGACTGAAATGTGCAGTATGAAGACGTATAAGATTCTAAATGACTAAAATATTTCCCTTGAACTTATTACTCTACTCTACAATGTGAAATTGTATAGGATTATAAATGGCTAGGAGGGGAAGAGGAAATATGTTGTGTAATGAGGATGGGCCCCAAGCGCCTAGTCAACGAGAGGATCACGGCCGAGACTAGGCTCTCGAGCGTATAGTTGCAGTTGTGGAGCAATAGTCTCAGCAGACGGAGAGACACTCTAAATTTATGGAGCAGCATTTCCAATATATGGAGCAATTTATGGGGTAAGATCACGGAAATGGTAATGGGAATCAACGACCAATACCGATTCAACCAGTTCAAAGAGAAGCCAGATGGGAAAAATTTCAAAGGCTCAAGCCTCCCTGCTTCAACGGGAATATATAAGTCATCACGAGAGCTGAGGAGGGGATAAGTTCCTTGGAGGACAAATTCGCCTATGCAGATATTGGCGAGACATAGAGGGTCATGTGCGCTACCTATCTATTGGTACACGAGGTGCGATTTTGGTAGGACACGGTCAAGTCCTCTTGTGATGTTATAGCCCTCACCTAGAAAGACTTCAAAGATCTATTTAACAAGAAGTATCTCAACCATACTGTCCGAACTCAGAAGTTGATGGAGTTTATACACCTGCAACAGACATGGACAGTGGTAGAGTATGCTCAACAGTTTGAAGCATTATCCCGCTATGCACCTCACTTGGTGGCGACAGAAGAACATAAAGTCTACCATTTTGTGCAAGGATTAAAAATTGAAGTGTTAAAAGGAGTCATTGGGGCTGGCACTGAGGGTGTCACCTATTCCAAAATCGTGGCAAGAGCCCTAGCCATGGAAGGAGTGAAGTTTATGACAGCTAGACAGAGAGAAGCTAGCCAGAAAATGTGGAAGGCCAATTCTAGCCAACAATCACAAAGTGGCCCCTCAATGAGCTGGGGATTTAAACGACCCTCTGAGGGTGTAGCACAACAGAGACCGGATAAAAGGCCAATGACACAGACACCCAATGCCCCTCAACCAAATGCTTATCCTAAATGTAAGAAGGTACGGCGAATTTTTGGCCAAATCTGAGAAGTGTTATATGTGTGGCAAGCCTGGCCATATTGCCAAACACTGTACAACCCAACCCGACAGACAAGAAGGAGTGGCCCCGCTAGTCTTCGCCATGTATGGACCCGACCAGGATGATGAGTAGCCAGTAGTTGTAGCAGGTACACATAATTATATGTGATAATTGTTTATATATGATGTTAATTGTTCCCTAGTTGAATTAGGAGATCTTACCTTAGAATAAACAAGTTACCTAATCCTGACAAGGACAATTTATATTAATAAGTGTGCCGCATACGTTCTATTTGATTCAGGTGCTACGCATTCTTTTATTTCAACAAATTTCTTTGAACGGGCAAATTGTTTCTCCAGCAGTGTGAATTATATGCATCGCGTGTTGTTGCCTTTCGGTGACCCTTTAATTACGGACAAATTTCTCAAGGCCTATGCAGTAGAGATAAATGACCATTTATTTCGGGCTGACTTAATTATTATGAACCTAAAGTCTACGATATTATCATCGGATGGATTAGCTATCCTAACACCACGCGATCATCCATTGTAAGAAGAGGAAAATCAACTTCTGCCCTTCGGGTGGCGAGATACACACTTTCCAAGGAACCAATAAGAAAGGAAAACTGGCGATCATCTCTGCACTCAAACAAGATAAATTGCTGAGGAATAGATGTGATGGGTTCCTAGTGAATGTGATTGACACTACCGCAATTCCTGAGAGTAAGATGGAGGATGTTGAAATAGTTCGTGACTTCCCAAACATTTTTCTCGATGATCTTCCCAATTTACCCCCAGATCACAAGATCGAATTTGAGATCAACTTACAGCCTGGCACTGAACCCATCTCCAAAAACCCGTATCATATGGCTCTAGCAGAATTACGAGAGTTGAAAGTTCAATTGGAGGAACTAGTCACCAAGGGGTTTATTCGCTTATCTCCTTGGGGTGCGCTAGTGCTATTTGTCAAAAAGAAAGACGGTACGATGAGGATGTGCATCGACTACCGGGAATTAAACAAAGTAATGATCAAGAATAAGTATCCTCTACCAAAAATTGATGATCTATTTAATCACTAATATGGTACCCGGGTATTTTCACAAATCGACCTCTGTTCAGGTTATTATCAGTTGAAAGTCAAACCAGACGACGTACCTAAGACTACGTTATGAACCAGGTACGGGCACTATGACTTCCTGGTTATGTCATTCAAGTTGACCAATGCCCCGACAGCCTTCATGAACCTAATGAACCGGATCTTCAGAGATTATCTAGACAAGTTCATTATCGTCTTCATTGACGATATCTTTGTCTATTCCCAATCAGAGGTAGAGTATTGTGAACATCTCCGGATGGCTCTATCTATTCTTAGCCAGCACTAACTATACGTAAAATTTTCTAAGTGCGAATTCTGGCTGAGCAAATTTGGCTTTCTTGGCCATGTAATCTCCGAGGATGGTATCTTAGTGGACCCGACAAAAGTACAAGTGGTTGTAAACTGGGTACAACCGAAAAATGTTAGAGATGTAAGGAGTTTTCTAAGCTTGGTCGCATACTACAAGCTCTTGATTGAGGGATTCTCTAAGATCGCTCTACCACTGACCAGCCTGACAAAGAAAAATGCCCGATTCTGGTGGTCTAGCGATTGCAAGAATAGTTTCCAAGATTTAATGAACATACTAACAACTGCCCCCGTTTTGACATTGCCTGTAGAGGAAGGAACTTTTGTATTTATTGCGATGCATCAAAGAGAGGGCTCGGTGGAGTTCTTATGCAGCACGGAAGAGTTATTGCATATTCCTCTTGATAGCTTAAGCTTCAGCAGTTGAATTATCCTATGAACGACCTTGAGCTCGTTACGGTTGTCTTTCACTCTCAAAGTATGGAGACACTATTTATATGGGCAACGCTGTGAAATCTACTCAGATTACAAAAGTCTCAAATATATTTTCACTCAGAAGAATTTAAACATGCAGCAATGGTAATGACTTGAGTTTATTAAAAACTACGATTGTGAAATTAAGTACCATCTGGGAAAAGCCAATGTTGTTGTGAATGCTCTCAGCTGCAAGGTTTTAGTGATGAGCATATTGTGCGAGGAAATACCTTCTGGACTTGAGAAGGGCTTACAGGAGCTTGATATGTAGATGGTTCCGACATAGTTGGATGTGATATTATTCAAATTGACCTTGATGCCGTCTATTTTGGAGTAGATTAAAGAGGCTCAACAAAGCAACGCTGTATGCTAGGATTTCAGATTAAATCCAACCTTGCCTGAATATCGGAATTACTCTATGTCTGTAGATGGCATGATCAAGTATGATAACCGATGGTACGTGCTGAGTGGTGTAACCTTGCGAACAAAGATCCTACGTGAAGCCCACTCTTCTAGTTTCTCTATTCATCCTGGTTGTAACAAGATGTACTGAGATTTCAAAACTCATTATTTCTGGCCAAACATGAAGTCTGACATTGCCGACTACGTGGCTCTATGCCATGTATACCAACGGGTGAAGGCCAAACACCAATGACTTGGTGGATTTCTCCAACCATTACAAATTCCAGAATGGAAATGGGAGCATATCACCATGGATTTCATTACAAGCTTGCCCAGAACTGCCCAAGGCCATGATGCAATATGGTTAATCGTGGAAAGATTGACGAAGGTATCACACTTCCTACCAGTAGCCCTGGCGTACAAAATGATCCAGTTTGGTGATTTATATGTTAAGGAGATCGTACGACTTCATGGGGTTTCAGTTTCTATTGTATGAGATCGGGACTCGCCATTATTCTGGAAGAGTATAAACAAGGCTATGGGCATAGAACTAAAGTTTAGCACCGCTTTTCACCCTCAGAAGGATGGCCAAAGCAAAAGGACAATCCAAACGCTCGAAGATATGCTTCTGGCTTGTGTACTAGAATTTCAAGTCGGATGGGGTAAGATGCTACCTTTGGTTGAATTCGCCTATAATAACAACTTCCAGGCCACTATAGGCATGGCACCGTACGAAGCACTATATGGGAGGAAGGGCAAATCTCCCGTACATTGGGATGAGGCAGGTGAAGATACCTTCTATGGCCCCTAAATAGTACAGAAAACTACAGAATCTGTGGTCATAATCAAGCAAAGGATATTAGCAGCCCAGAGTCATCAAAAGAGCTACACAGATAAGCAACGATGAGCCCTGGAATTTAATGAAGGAGACATCGTATTCTTGAAGATATCTCATTTCAAGGGAGTCATTCACTTCGGAAAGTGGGGAAAGCTCAATCCAAGATATGTGAGCCCTTATGTAATCACAAAGAGGATAGGGCCTGTTGCTTACCAATTACAGCTACCAGACTCTATGGCAAGAGTACACAATGTCTTCCACGTGTCAATGCTCAAGGAGTGTTTGGGGAATGCAACTGTATGGAGCCCTTCCGAAGATATTGAAGTTCAGCCCAACTTGAGCTACAATGAAAGGCCTATCCAGATCCTAGACTCTAGAGTAAAGGAGTTACGACGCAAGCAAATTCCACTGGTCAAAGTTTTGTGGCAGAATCATACCAGTGAAGAGGCCACTTGGGTGAAGGAAGACGACATGAGGGCCAAGTATCATGAGCTATTCAGTTAGCTAAATTTTGGGGACCAAAATTTTTGTAAGGGGGGTAGTATCTGACACCCCAATAATGTTTTCCCTGTATACGCGTTGTAATCAATTTTTGGGATAATTAATATATTACATTGCGTATCTATACGTGTTAAATTATGACATGTATTTATGGGGTAAATATTATGGGATAAAAATTAAGGATGAAAATGTGATGAAAAGCTGTAATTGACGAATTCGGATGCAGGCGGACAACACAGGGACGAGGAATGTCATCCAAAAAAGCATGGAATGTCGTCCCAGCATTTTGGGAAGATACAGGATGGGACTCCATGTCCGGATTCATCCATCGCTTGTAACTGCGTGATTTCGGACGATCCTGGGCAATGGCGGGCGATGGGAGATGATGGTGGACGAGGACGATTTGAATCTATCCAAGTTTTTGACATATTCGGATGATCGCGGACGAAGGCAAGGATGCATTCCTTCTTCTAAAAACGCGATTTTGTCTAGAAGAATGGTGATTTTGGATGCACGCGGACGAGGCCAGAATGACTCCTCTCATCCGAAAAGTCCCAGAACTGCGATTAAAATAGGTTTTAAATGACAGAGCGTTTGTCATTTTGTCATTTAAAACGCACCCATGCGATAGGGAGAAGACTCCCCATGCCTGGACCATGCCCCTCCCTCTCTGGTTGGTGTACAATTGTCTCCCTCCAAGTAAGGCTCCACCTTTTAATCGCCAAATTTTGCCTTCTATGCATTCCAGTCTAGCTTTCCTTTGCGAGAGAGAGTTTTCTTGGGTGAGAGAAACCTTTAAGTGAGTTGTTAGAATTCTGAGTTATGAGCTCGTGTGATCTTCTTCAGTGTGTTACGTGGGTGATGTGAGACTCTGTAAGCTAAGGATTAAGCTGGGATTTTTGCTGTCTGTGATAGATTTCTTCAATAGAGGTAAGGATTTGGTAGAGTCTTGGCCTGTGGGGGCCCTACCCTCAAGTAGTGAGCATGTGTTGTGTTAATTCCTTTGTTGATAATTCCTGTAATTTTCCTTACTGCAGTGAAATGCTTTACTTTGATAGAGAAGTGATGAATGCTTGAATAATAATCTCTGACATTAAGCCCTGTAGTATAGAATGATGAACTGAAGATCACATTATGATGTGATAAGCATGAACGAGCTATGAGTTTCATTGATGATTCTGTTCTGTGAATGCCTTTTTATTCTCTTACTTGCTATAACGATAGCCTCCATAGATGTTAGTGCTATTTTGTCCTGCTATCATTAGTGTTTAAATCTCTGTGATAACTAGAAGTTATTCCTCCCTTAATCTAAGCATGTTTAATTAACTAGGTTAATAATTGTAACAATGAACTAAGTTGTTGTCTCAGTTGAAGTTTGAACGTACACTATCATTAGCCCACTTGCTTAGAATCAACTTATGTCATTAATGCAGAGCAATTTATCAAGTATGTTTTCGCTTAATTGTTACCTCCATGACTATAAACACGTTGTTTACTATTACGTTCGTTGTTTTGTCTATCTAATGTTAAAAGCATGTTAGTTCATTATTACGTTCATTGTTTAATTCATAAAAATTGTCGTCTTCCTTTATTGCTCTATTCTGGAAATTCAAGTATGGTATCCATATTCGCTAGTTCAATTCGCTGCTATAATTATACTCTTTTATTCGTTTTAATTATTGTTATTCAATTATATGCGCTGTTTAATTTCTATTATTTTTATACTGTATCAACATGCATCATGATAATAGAAACAAGTAAGAAGTGTCACCTATGGGGTGGTACTCACATGCATTATGAAAGAAAAATTTTTAAATGAAAGGAAAGGAAAGGAAATGGGGAGTTAGGGGACGGACGAGTAGTGCGGATCTAATCAGGTAGACTGGACATGTCTCCTCCCTCATCAGGAATAGGACCAACTACCATAGGTGGTTAGAAGCCGACTAAGACTATACCTCCAACACGAGCTCCTCTAATCTCCCACTCGATGTATGAGTAACGAATGAATGAATGAAGAACGAAAGTAAAGAAAAGATTGGTTTGGGGCAGTTCCCATTCCAAAAAGAACTAAAAAGAGGCATAAAACATACTGCATAACCCTATTTCCTTACTGGGCATTTAGGCTCATGTCTTACTTGTGGTGTAGGAAACGAAATGATAATGTCAGGAGCAGAAGAGGATGCATTTCCCGTGAAGCCTACGGATTATCTGGACGAATCACACCCGAGTAAAACTATGGCCCAAGAGAAAAAGGAAGGAATTCACTATTTTGAAATGGTTTGTTAATGGACACCTTTTGTAAAATATTAACTTTTACTCTAACCCTAAAACCCTGTTTTGAATAGTAATTATGTTTACACTTTTAACCCTAAACTTTAAGTAACGCATTTAGTAATGTTTCCACTTTACTCTGATTTATTTATGCTCTTTAGATTTCCATGTTAAACTTAAGTTTTTACGTTCATTCGTTTTAAGTAGATAAATAGAAAAAGAAAAATTTTTACACGGAAACTTAAAAAGAAAAGTCAATAAAGTACGGTTTTGATGCGAGGTGTCACAGATTTGTTTGTCACATCTAGCTTCAAAATGCACTCCATTTGTTTGTATAAATGCTAAGATGAAAGTTTCATCAATAAAAATAAGTTGTTTTACTAACACCTATCATTCCAAATGAGCTTTTTTATTCTCTACATAGTTAATTAAGATAAATCTATTTATTAACTAGACTAATCAACTCAAAATTGGTCATTGAAATATACATTCAGCAAAATATGATATTTACATATCTTTATTTAGTCGATAGTTTCTTGAGCATAGTTGGAAATACTAACTATATATATATCATGTGTGTCTGTTGGATGTGTAGTGTATGATGAAAAATCAAGAAATGTTACAAAATCCATGTAACTAAAATACTAATGGAAAAAACATTTACATATGAGCGTTGCTTCATCCCCTCACCACTTTTTTCTTTCCTCCCTCTTTCTTTTCTCTTTCCCTCTTTCCTTTGTTCTCTTTCTTTCTTCTATAAATACCACATTTCTCTTTCATTTTTTTTCACCATAAATTCTTTCAATATCTTAATATCTTACTTCTCAATTTGTAGTACTCTATCAATAATATGTAACGTTAAATATTTGTAATGATATTCGTGTGATATACTTTTTTATTAGATCGTCTCAAATAATATTTTTTTCTCAGTACAAATCATTTTATACATTAATAAAACACTTTTTTAAATTAAATGACTAACTATTATATTTTGACATTATAATAATAAATAATTATTATAATTTCAATAATTAAATTAAAAAAAATATACATTATATTAATATAAATTAAAAATATTTATGTATGTTCAGCTTGTTAGGCTTAGCTTGTTAAGGCTTGCTAGACTCATTTAACTGGCTTGGCTCAACTCATATAACTCGTGGCTTGCGAGTTGGCTCGAGTTAAAAAAAATTTGATGCAAACTCGTTAGGCTCGCTAGGCTTGGCTCGTTTAACTCGCTAGGCTCAGTGAGCCAGAATTTTTCAAACTCGGCTCAGCTCAGCTAACTCGTTTGTCACCTCTATTTGTAATTCTATTTTGTCATGTTTATGAAATATCTCAAGAATCCCAAAATTTATACTAATGTCATGGCCTAATCCCTGCCACGACGTGACAACGATTCTTTAATAGCACCTAGGCATTACAACCTTGAACGCCAAGGTATTCCACCTTACACCAACCCTAGCCATTACAATCTAGGATGTTAAGGCTTCAATCTAATGTCGAGGCGTCATAAATCATGAATACCAAGGCGTATAAACCTCACATGATGCTGTGGCATTTTGTCATTTGAATGAGAAGGCATTCCCTTATTTAATTATAATTTTTTTGCTTTTTTAAACATGTTTTTATTCCAAAAATATGTTTTAATGCCATGGCATAAAAGTCACCATGGCTTAAAAAGATATACTAGTGTGCAAAAATACTATTCCAATGCTTAGACTTCAATCCAATAACGCCTTGGCATCCCTTATGTTGATGCCCAGGTGTTCAATGTAGTTTAAAAATTCTTTGATCTTCTTTCGGATTTTGCTAAAATTCAGCCCAAATGTAAATTTCAACTGTAATGCCCTAAAACCTTAAAATATTTTTCTTGCCAATTTTCTTTTTTAAAAAAATAATAGCAAGTCATTTATAAATTCATGCCTTTAAAAACATTTGCAGTGGAAGTCTATAAAATAAAATTCATTTAAAACCAACGTACTAAATTCCAATTAAATAAATCTCAATAACCATGGGTAAAACTAAATATAAAGAAAACATAATATGAAAAGTCCTTTTAGAAATTTATTCATTTTTTCCTTTGATACCCATGATTATTTCACTTCAAACAACGTGATAGCTTTCCCATGAGTATGTCCCTTCAACTACCACCATCATTCATTTGTTTCATCAAGTTCATCAAAGACTTCATCTACACTTACATCACAAAGTTCAAACTACGAGCCTAATTGTAATATCCCGACTTTTATATCGGAATTTTAAAATGATAAATTGGAAAGAAATTGGATTAGTCGAATAAATTATCGAGATATTACTAAGGACATAATTGTTAAATATGGACTGAACCGGTTTTGGTTTAGCTCGATCCGAAATAATTAGGTGACTCAATTTGAATAAAATAAATAAAGTGAGATTAAAATGTAGGAGAGTAATTAATTATAATTAAATTAAAGAAAATTTATTAAATTAAAAAGGAAAAGTGAATTAATGAAAATGGGAGGGCAATAAACCTGTTCCTCTTGAACCGGTTTAACTTAAATAAACATTTGGCCTTCGGCCATTTGAGGGAGAAAGAAAGAGAGAAAAAGAGAGCAGATGAGAGAGTGAGAGACAAAGTGAGCGAGCGAGGGAGAGCTCGAGCTCGGGCTCGTGCTTTCGGCAACGGGGAGTTAGGTGCTGGACTTCGCAGCGCGGGTGCTCCTCTGCGGTGGTCTGCTGGTCGCGACTCGGTGAACGGCAGGTGACTGCAGTTAGGGCACAGGAATTGAACTCCCGACGATGCCACGAATTGTCGACTATGGTAAGTTGTAATTTTACCATTCAAATTCTCCTGACACTCTGATTTGGGTGTTCCTTCAATCTGAATTGGTTGTGAATTCGCATCGACTGGAATTGGGCAGAAACAAATTGGCGATGGCAGGGGGAACCACGGCTCGTACATTTGCGCTGGACTGGACCAGAGCTGGCTTCCTCCAGCTCCTCATCTGGCAAGCTTTCCATGTGGAGTTCGGTAAGTGGACCACCCTTCCTTGAAGTGTACAATTCACTAGCCTTGCAAGTCTTCTCCTTGGGTATAAAGGAATGGCAGAACTCCTCTTTGGAGTGTTGAGAGCCGAAGAAAATGAGGTGGCCAGGGAGTGCTTGTTTAAGTGAAGAAGAGTGAGAGATGGTGACAAAGTGATGGGGATGCAGGGCCAAACAAAAAGAAGAAGAAAGGTAGGAGAAAAAGAGGAAAGGTGACAGAGAAGCTTCTATCTTTAGGTAAGGAAAATTCTCCCATGTTGTGAATGTGGTTTGTCAGATTGGTTCTGTCTCCAGATTCTAAGAAGATTAAGGTTTTGTGAATTTTTTTATTTATGGTCTGTTTTGGTGTTGCTCTGTACATAAAAATTGGTCCTGCTGTTTAATTATGGATTGGTTGAAATTGTTCTGTGGGTTGAGGAATCTTCTTCTGGAAAGTGGTTACTGCTTACATGAAATGAGTGGATAAATGCCCTCTCTAAAGAAACATACCCAGTTAGTTGTAGAAATAATTTTGGTAAATTATGGTGAAGAGTGTTTTGCCACTGTATGTGATTTATGTTTTGGTCATTCTCTGTTTGATGTTGGTTTGGAGCATGTTAGGGGTAACTATTTGGATATGGGATTGGCCTTGTTTTGGGTGTCTGTTATATGCTGAATTGAACTATGGTCAGTTAGGTTGTGACTATTAGAGACTGTTCAGTAGTTGAGCCTTTTAATTGTTGTTTGGATTTTATGTTTGGCGCGAAAATGATAATGTTAAGTAGTGAGGCGTGGCACTAATGAGTTCCATTTCAATAAGGATGAAAGAATATGCCATGTAGTTTAGGAATGAGTTTATGTGTTTTTATCGCTTGGATTAATATACTTTGTGGGTAGAGGAATTTATGCTTCCTATTAGGGATAAGTATGGAAATAATGATAAAGGTAATTGCATATGTACGTTAATGGTTCTTTACTCTGCTGTGGGAAATAAGTTATTGTGGTAGAATACTATTCAATTTTGTGAAGTGAATTCTCTGTATTATCATGTCACATTGATGGAATGTGCAACTGTTGTGAGTTGTTGCTATCCACTTACACATGCTAAATGTTAAGATATTAGAATTATTAAGGAAATGAGTCGTACAAGTAAGGTTGATAATATGTGATTTTAATGATAGTTTATTTAATGGTTTTGAAGATACTAAGGTGAATGACATTATCGCATTGAGGACTCCAGGTAAGTTGATACTTACTGTGCTTTGGTCTTCGAACCCTACATCGCAAGAATTAGGATTGTATGTTGTGTGTTTACTAGATTTAAGTTCTTTTAATGATATGTTTACTAGATATTTATATCATCATATAGGGTTGTATGTATTCACGAGCATATTGCATGACATAATTAACATATGTAAATAAGCGTGTGGGGGTTCGAGTGATTGGTGACATTCCATATGGTAGGATACTCCCACATAGGGAGCAGTGAGGTGAGAGTTAGCTACGTGGAATCTAGGGTTAACACTTTCCCCCATTCTGAAACCCCCAACGTCTTTGACAAAAGTGAGGATATCGGCATGTGGAACACTCCCAATGGATATATCTCCTGGTCAAAGTGAAATGGTTCAACCACATGACCCCTATGGAGTATTCCACCCTGACTTCCAGAAGAGATACGGTTCTCTTCTGTAATGCATTGTATGATCATGCATATCATCTGCATTGTATTTCATTCTATCACTTACTGAGCGTTAGGCTCATTAGTTAGGTCTTGTGATGTAGGTACATACGAGCAACATGTGAACAGGTCAAAGATAGTTGATGAAGGATTTGCACGGGTAGATCTTGTGGCTGGCTGGGCTAAAGAATTGAAAAGTAAATTATTTATAAAAGGGTTTGTAAATTATTTAATGTTCTTTAACGCTTTGTTTTAATTCCGCTGCGTTTCATAAAAGGATTTTATTACTTTTACTGCAATTGATAAGTGTTTTAGGTCAAGAGTTTTAACGATCGGGTTTTACAAAGGAAGAGTACTCTGCTGTTTATATAAAAAGAAAAGTTTTAAATTGCACGCGATTTTAAAGTAAAGAAAATCGGGTCGTTACACTAATGCTTGTCAAGAAATGTATAACACAATATATAACATGAAATCAAAAAAATGCAGTTTATAAGGAAAATCATGTCTTTTTCAGTCAACAATCTTTCTTTTTCTTTCACTTTACAGTCCAATCGTTGTGGGTAATTCAATTTAGGGGAGAGAGTGACACCATTTGGTCCACCTTATGTGAAACAGTCAACTCGAACCCCGCCCACAATGACCATTTATGTTTATTAGATTTTCTTATCTTTCTTAAATGTATGCATTAAACATATGTGTAGCATGAATATCAATGTAGTATGCATAAAATAATATACAGTAAATAGAGAGCAAATCCCTGAGCGTTGTCATTAATTATGAATAGAAACTAAATAACATACATGGCAATTATTCCTCAGTATCACAACATAACTATCAAACAAACCTTAGCATGCATCCTCAATTCCTAGTTTAGCATAAACTATCAGCATAAGTATATTTTCCAAAAAGCAAACAGTCCATCAATATCCTAGTATAATCACACAGTATCTACCTTACCTTAACATCTTGTGATGTAGACCAAAATGCCACACAACAAAACATCTCTTCACTATGATGTTTAGCAGAGCCGTAAAACTCAATTCTTCAACACGTGGTTACCCTTAAAATCAAACAAGAAATGGGTTAATAAATGAAAATGGTGACCATAGACACACTGTTTCTTTTACTAAAAATAACCTCATGGTTTTTTATGCAGTTGCCCTACCAAAACTCAAACTTTTAAACATAGAAACCTACCTCCAGAAAACTTGAAGAAATTCCCCCAAAGAGAGAATTGTTTCTTCATCCAAACGGTAGTGTAAAAATAAGGTTTTGTTCTCCACAAACGTTTGTATAAATAGACGATCGAATGTGGGATCCCACAGAAATAGAAATCCCATGGAAATTGTATCTTATTTGTGATCATTTCCTAATAGTACAGCGACACGAATCACATTATGCATGTAATTTGGAATATCACATTTAAAGTTTGTTCACCGAGTAGTGGACGTGTAAATTGCCATAGGGGATGTTGCCTTCAACAAATTCGACCAATGGTAGTAAGCCATGTTAGCCCTTATTCCTTAAATTTGATGTAGCACTGGATACCGTGAATGCCAATTGTAATACCTTGAATTAAACTGGGACTAAGGGTAATAATAATTGAGAATTTTGAAAATTTATGGGATGATTTTATTATGGATTGGAATACCCCAAAGATAAGTGTAGTAAACATAATAGGTTTGGTAGAATTAGTGACAATTATTGGAATAGATTGAAGATTTATTAAGTGATGTTAGAGCTAATTGCAAGAATGATGTATGAAGAGAAGTGGAGATTTTGAATTAATTAAGGTATGAAATTAAGTTGGAAGAAGTGTAAATTAATTAAGAGGTAAAATGATTTAATTGAAAATGGTAGTGCAGCGCTATGTAGAAGGAAACGGACGACTACATTTGAATGATTTGTGTTCTGGTTTTGGTTCTGATTCCTGTCCTTGTTAGCCGAATTTGAATGATTTGCTGTTTTGGATGAAATATTCACTGTTCTGGCATGGTTTTGATAGAAATTTCGATAACAAATCTCTCATTTTTGCATTGTTCTATTGTTGTTTGCTGAAAATCTGTTCTCTGTTGTTCTGCTGTAAACCATTGTGAGGAGCTGGGAAAATTGTGCTCTCTGTTTGGGTTCTACTGTGATTTTGATGGCTGTTAGTTTGGTTCTGCTTGTGAGAGATTCAGTAAGATTGTTGTATTTAGATTTTAGGATCTGTTGAATTGTTCTTTGGGTTGCGTTATTAGTCTCTGAATTTACTTAGTTTTGTTTATGGATAAGTGAAGTGTTGAAGTCGAAAGAGTAAGGAATAATTGCCTTGTTTCGTTACTGCTGTTGTTTGTCATTTGTGGATTTGGAGATCCTAACTTGGAGATTGATAATTCAAGGAGTATGAATTGAATTTTGTTCTCAAGTTCTACATTCGTTGAAGTGGAATCTATCAATGTTAAAGAAATGAGATTTTGGATTTTTGAAATTGGTTAGGTGTTTAAAGTTGGATTTTGAGTTTAAAGAATGTTGTTAGATAAAGTTTGAAACTTTATTTGGATTATTAGATAGGTCACTCACATATTGGTCGGGCTCCTATTCTCGGTATAAAATCCTCTGCTTCTTTTCTAGAATTTACTTATGAAATTCTCGCATTTATACCATTGTCAAGCTTGGATGATTTCAGCGAGTGTGCTACCATTCCCTACGAGACGGTTGTTCCGCTCAACAAGAAAGAGCACAGAAAAGGTAGGAATTTCTATACTTCTTGCATTGCATTGCATCGCGTTTTTAAAATGATTATTTTATGGGATACCACACTTGAAAAATGACGGGGAGTGTTCGATAACACGTCAGTTTATATGTACATGTATGTTTTCTCATGTTTCAGTTTCCGTACATGGTTTGAAATTATTGTGCATATATTGGAGGATGAATCCTCTTGATGCTTTAGGCACTTTAGCACTAAAGCATTACGAGACTATCTCCTTTGAAACCTTCTGCTGCATGAAGGTTGATTGGTTGTATGTGCGAAAAATATAGGTGGGGCATTGGTGACGTGTCTTCAAGTTGAAACTCCTGAAAGTTGTAAATTTGGATGGGAGGGTGATGACGCCTCCTTGGGTCGCAAGCCCCTAAACTTGGCCAGTGTTTGTCCCATCGATTAGAAGGTTGTCAGTCGTTGAGACTTGTTTATCCTAAGTACCGTTTCATTTGATGGTGGCGTGACAGCCCGAGCTTGCTCTTCGGCAACCCTCATCAATTTGGAGCTTCTAGGTATCTTAGTTGATAAACAGGTCTCTATGTAGCGAGCAACCTCATCCATTCTGTTTGATCGTACAAGTTGTGTCGCGTTGACTGGTTTGCCGACAACTCGGGTGACGTACGGAATCTACGGATTGTCACCATTATTATCCCTGCCTCATGAGGTGTTATGATCGACGAGTGATCACCTATTCTCTGATGAATGTCGGGTGGGTTCTTGAGCGACCACCTTTTTTCACTGATGATGTTTTCGGATTGGAAAACGTTGATGGCCTATTTTATGAAGTATAGCTATCTATGTATACCGTAAATTTTTTTATAAAAGCCTTATCGATGCTTTGGGTCGAATTTATAATATAATAAGAGATTTCAATTAAAAATCCATGTACGGTAAAAATAAGAAACATAGCCCTGTTTTCAAAAATAGAGAAAAACTAGTTTTGCATGAGGTGCATCTAGTATAACTATACTTTACTAGTTAGTCACTTATCCCAGACGACTCCTCCCCCAAAACTTCAAGTAAAGGCAAGAGCAGCTGAGGATAAGAAGCTGTAGTGTTCTGTTATTTTGATCTGAGTGGTTTATTGTTATTTGGTGAGAATATTTGAATGGAATCTGTAAACCTTAATACTCTTGGATTGGATTTGTTACACAGTACTTTGGATTTCATTTTAATTTATGCACCATTATTTTCTCGTGATCTCTACTCGGACCTAGGCCCAAATCTTTTTGGGATGAATTAAATATTTATAAGTCTTCCCCTAAAACACACGCATTGGACTGGGTGATCAGATTTTCTTCGAGGATCGGTCACCTGACTCGATAGTTCTGTCTGGCTCATCTTTAGGTCGTGACACGTTAAGGAGATTGGTAGAAGGAAAAGGTCGATCAAAAGATTGACCTCGAATTTGGAAAAGAAGAAAATTCTCTACCACCAGGTCAACCATAGAAATTATAGATTCAAAACAAAGTCTGGTCGTAAAGGAAATGGTTGCTAAAGCAGTAGTTTCTACGTAGAATTTTGAAACATGGAACCAGTAGATCCTAGGATCGACAAGGACAACGTATAGCAGAGCGGTCAATCGTGTGATCGACCGGCTCCACTGAGTTTTCAGAAAATTGTATTTTTAGCCTATTGGCGGTCCACCGTGACAGGGATTGATCGATCGCCAAACAGTGAAAATCCCGATGCTGGATTTCTATGATTTCTCCATGCGTCCCTCATCTCCATGTGGCAGCTAGAGATTAATGGAAAGGGGGATATTTTAGGGATTTGGGGGAACGTTAATGGGAGAAGCTTTGTGAGGGAAAGAAAAAAAAAAGAAAAATAGAGGAAGGGAGAGAGAAAAGGGAGGAAGCTCTCTGGAGAAGAAAGAAAACACCACAAGAAGAAGAAGTCCCAGGTCTCCTTGGGTGCTCTTTTGGTAAGAAGAATTCCTTCCATGCTACTTATGGATTTTATGGGTTTATGGTTCTCTTTTGGGTTAAAGTGCTCTCTGTTATTTGATTGGAACTAATGTGCATTTGCGATTTACAGAAAGAAATAGGTATAAGAAATTGAGGGAAGTATGGAGTAGGATTTTAATGTATATACATGTTGTCTGGAAGAGACTTTGGGATAGTTGGTTTATTATTAATGATAAATGTTATTGGTTTTGAAGGTATTGGAAAGGAAGAAGAATAAATTGTTGGAACGCTTTACGGATAGCAAAATAAGTGATACTGTATGTGTTTTGGTCTTTGGTGCCCTACATCGCAAGAGTTAGGAATTTTATGTTGACTGTTTACTGCTTTCATAGATTATTAAGTTAAGTTGTGATCATGTCCTAAGGATTGTATTGATGTTTTCTGTGTGTTTATTAAAATTTGATTCTTTTAATGATATGTTTATTAGATTTTAAAAGAATTGATATTAAGCATGTTTTAAGGCCTATCTAGAGAAGATAGATATTGTATGCATTCACGAGCAACCATGCATCATGGTTTTAAAAATGTTACAAAAATGATTTTCATACATGGTTTTAGAAAATGGTTTAATGGATACTCATACATACTAAGTGTATGGTGTTCTCGAGGGTTGATCACCCAAAGCAAAAAACCATCATTTGGGTTGTAAGAATATCCATTTTATCATTGAAAGTGAAACGAAAATAGATAATAAATGAATAAAAGGAATTAAAGGTTAACGAAATGACAAGAGATGTGAGCTTGTTAGTTGGTCCTCAATTGATGGCGAGGCTGGCCGAGGCAACGGTATAATGTAAGGTCGTTTAAGTGCTTGGTGTGCACGGTCGCTCGTGCGCTATATTGTAGTCGGAGCTAATTGATGTGCGTAGATGTGTACAACCGCCAGCAGAGCTTTCAAACTATGTCCTTATTGGTATACTGGGGGGGTCGGGTCAGGTGCATTGATGTGCACGGATACAAAAAATGGAAACAGAAAACTATAAATGGAAGGATAAAGTAATGGAAATAGAAAACGAAAATAAAAAACTGCATACAAATTTTTAAAAAGCGTAGCACGTGCATTGCATTTTATAATTTATATATATCACTTACTGAGAGTTAGGCTCATTAGTTTAAGTCTTGTTGATGTAGGTACACAGAAGAACATGTTAAGGAGCAGTTGATGAAGGATTTGCACGCGCGGATCTTGTGGCTGGCTAGGCTAAAGAATTTAAAGAAAAAGAAAAATGTAAAAAAATAATTATTATAATTTTTGTAAAGGTTTATTATTTTATTCTCAAATGTTTTACTATAAAGTCTTCCGTTGTTTTCATAAAAGAAAAGTTTTAAATTTTATGAGATTTTCAAAGCTAAACGTTTTCAAAATTACATGTTTTCAAAGTAAGAAAAACCGGGTTGCTACATCAATCCTTCTGTAGAAGTCTATGCTTATGCAAATTACCAATGCTTCCTCTAAATCTTACTTTCAAACGACGTCGTTCCATCACTTAAGTCAGCTGTCGCGAACTCATTCGCTACTGCAGAAATGCATTATCCCATAAACGATGACATTCAACTCAAGCACCTTCCCTCTGCGTGGCATTTTCCCTTCCGTAAAAGAATTTTTTCCTAATCTAATGGTTCATATTATATAATATCCGGAATTAAGTTGAGGCTAAGAATAATAATATTTATGAATTTTGGGAATGATTTTATTATGGAATGTAATACCTTAATTTTTTGATAGTGGAATTAAGTAAAGATAATTGGAAAATTAATTGGGTATAATAGAATTATTTTGGATAATTATTGGAAATCTATTTGATGAAAATTAAGAATTTGGGATTGAATGAATTAAAGAAGAAGAAAAGAATAAATAAAGGCGAAATGGTGACGTTTAGTGCAGCGGGCGTAAGGCCCTCAGGACCGGGTGATAGGGCGGTCGACTGTGTCAGTCGGTATGTCGACCGGACTAACAAAATTTGTGAAAAAATCAGATTTTTTTTTTATTTTCTCTCGCGGCCATTTTTGTTATTTCTCCCGAGGAGATTACATTGATTATCCCAGTGCAGTCGTGGAGATTGAAGATTGGATCACCCCCTTCGATATGGGTGATCATACACAGTGTTAGCGTCCCCGTGAAGTCTTCTCCTCGGCTATAAAAGATGGGCAGCAGGTGAAGTAACATTCTGTCATTTTGATTACAGAGAGGAAGAGAGTACGGGAAAGTGATAGAAATGGCAGACGATGGGGGAAACCATCTGGTTATTTTCATTGCAGAGAGAGAGAGTTGTTCTGATTATTAGCTTTACCAAGAAGAGAAATAGAAAGAGGAGGCAGTGAATGAGCTACTATCTTGGAATTGTTTGAGAACTGTGAGCTACCGAGGTGTTGAAGGAAAATCTTGAGGTAAGAAATTGGATGCAAAGTGGACAGTGGAGGCCCTGCATCACGAGACTTTGTTGTTGTTGATTCCTACTTTGTTTGGTGTGGATTAATGACTTTGTTTGGTGTTAATACTTACTAGAAATTCAAAACCGTCAACGATAATTGGATGAGATTCCTGCCTTGAATTCTTATTGTCAATTGTTAACAAGCTGCTAAGTTGATTTCTGCCTTGGTTATTTGCTGCCAATCATTAACATGCTGCTAATAAAAGAAATTAAAGGCTATCAATAGCCACTGTCATTCTCTGTTGGAAAGCTAGTTACTATCATTTATTTGGTTAAGGGCTGCTATGGATTCTTATATCAAGTATTTTCCCTTGCTATATCTCTGTGAAGTATTGTGCTATCATTGATTATAATTTCTGTTAAATATAACTTGATGAGAAGTGGAAAGATGACTTATGAATGGTTGTTAGCTATGAGAAAATGGACAATCAGGAATTAGGTTAAAATGTTATTCTGCTAATGCCTCAGGTTGGATACTGCTATGTACTTTACTGCTTGTAGTGAGGCTTTAAATAATGTATGAATTGTTACTACCTTTTTGGATTGGGTTGAGAAATTGTCATGCATAAATGAATATTGCACAGTGATTTCTTGTTGGCCGAGAGGTGTTGGTCAATATATGAAGCCTCTGTTAATTAATTAAAGCATAATTTGTTTCCTGAAATTACAATATAAATTGCTACCCGATAAATTAATATATAAATTGTGAAATTCAAATACGAATTGTTCCTTGCTAGTTAATATACAAATTTTTCTCTGTTAATTAATATATAAATTGATCTGTGTTAGCAAATGCTTAATTCACTTAATGGTCTTCTTAATTTTTTATTATAAATTGTTGATAAAATGCTAGAAAATAAAAATAGATTATTTTGGCTAAGCATGATAAAAATGGATTAGTTAATCTCTGCTTTAATATTTCTTTGATCTATTCTGTATACTGTTGTGAACTGGATATGATCTGACATTCATGCATCATAATAGAACTTATAAAAATGTGACATATGTACGGCATGTTTAATAAAATGAATGAATAAAAGTAAATAGGCGTGTGGGGGTTCGGGAGATGGGTGACGGTCTTTGGTGGTAACACCACAGATGGATAGTTCGTCCTAAGTACGGATTGCGTTATGGTTAAGTTCACACTAACGAACAGATGTATCATTTCTCTTGTTCCAAAAATCCCCAACGCTTGAACTGCTGACATTGGTGATAGTCGTAGTGACACCCTAGATGGATAACTCTTTTCACGTAGGAATTGAGTTATAGTTAAGCCACATAGACCAACAGATGTATCCTTTCTCTGGTAACTAAATGTAAAATAGAAAATATAGGTTCTTTTCTAAGACAGACAGCATGAGCATGAACATGAGCATAAGCATTGCATTTCATCATATTTCTTGTTAAGCGTAAGGCTCATTGTTTTATTATGTGATGTAGGCATGTACAAGAAATAAGAGAACAGATCAGGGACAATTGATGAAGGATTTGCACGGGCGGATCTTGTGGCTGACTATGCTAAAGAATTTAAAGAGTAAAGTGGCTATAAAGAGCTTTATAAAAATAATGTAAAAGTTTTATTTATTTTACTCTTAAAATGATTAGTTTTATTTATAAAAGTTTTCTGCTGCGATTTGAAAATTGAGTTTAAGAAAGGAGTTTTATTATTCGCATTCTCAACTAATTTGTTTTACTAAGTCTTCCGCTGTTTTCATAAAAAAAAAAAGAATAAATTTTAAATTTTACACGTTTTTAAATGCAAGAAAAACTGGGTCGTTACACGTTATATCCTTAAATCTAAATTTAACAGTCCTTCATCCTCCTGCATTCATGTGACGTCCAACGCTTCTGCGGGCTCATCTTTTCCCAAATTCAATACTCTGCGTTCCTTCCTTAAATCCAATCCCACAGTTCTTCATCCTCCTACATCCATGCAGTGTCCAATGCTTCTGTGGGAGCATCTTTTCTAATCCAACTTGATCTCAGCCGTTTCATAACTCTATCCAAAGGCTGTCAATCATCTGTTCTTCCTTCCACTTGCTGCATGAATAAACCTCACTACACAGTGACGTTTTCCTTCTCCAAAAAGTTGCTACGACTAAGTTTTCATTCTTAGTTACTTGCCTTATAAAAATCTTGTTCTTGATTTTTTTTTATTTACTTATTTAATTCTTAATTTATTTTATAATTTATAATAAAATTCTAAAATGCACAAAGTGTAAAATTCACCAAATTATGACACAAAATATTTTATATTAAATTTCAAACTTTTATATGGAATTTAATAAAGACAATTGAAGTGAGGTTGGAGATTTTGAATTAATTGGACAATAATCGGGGTATTACCAAGGACGTAATTGTCAATCATAATCATTAAGAAATACTTAGACTAAATTGAGAATTGGGTTAAGATTAATTTAATTAAATGAAGAATTTGATTAAATTATTAAAAGGACTTTAATTGGGTGAAGTGATTTAAATTAGTGCACTATAGTTGTACTTAATATGTAATAAAATAGTTTGAGGATTAAGATGGAATTAAAATATTAAAAAAAATGAAAAATGAAATGGCCTTTTTGCCATTTCTTCGCCGGACAAGAAAGGAAGGGGAAAGAGAGCAGGGGAGAGTGAGAGCGAGGGAGATAGAGGGGAATCGGGAAGAGAAGAGGGAGTTCGGAAGGGCGACGGCTGGTGACGAAACGTGAGGCTCGGACTGTGACGACGAACTCCAGCTCAGGCTCGGCTGTGCAACGGCGAGTGTGTCTCCAGTCGCGGGCATCTAGGGCTCGGATTGGACTAGTTTACGGGACAAAGTTGGAACTTCCGCAGGCGACTTCCAGCGTCGGTTTGAGGTAAGCCGACGATTTCTTCCCTCCTCTTTCGTTCTGTTGACCGGGTGCTGGCAGATTCGACGAGTTGCAGGGGCGAGGTGGACGACTTGCTCGGGTGTGTCGGATTCCAAAGGGACGACTTGTCGTCTGGCCTGCAGTTTGAACCAAGTCGGTCCAGTGGCATAAAATGTCAGAGTTGTGAGGTTTGTTTTCAAAATTTGAAGACCGAAGATTAAGCTCCGAAAAATCAGGTTTTGTTGATGATATTCTGGGATAAGTTGTTGAGGATTCAAATTGTCTTCTATGTATAAATTCAGTGTATGTGTGAGTTATGGAGGTTGTGAAACGAAGGGAACACCATGAGTGATCTGGTTATTGAACAAAGAAGGTATTTTGGAACGAGAATTGGAAGAAGCAGTTCTGGTTAGAGGAAGGTCCTGAATTTTCAGGTGATGTTTTCTTCTTTCCTGGATGTGAAGGTTTCAAGTCTGATTTAGTTTATGTATGATTAGGTGAAGATAGAATTGGAGCAGTAAAGGGGAAAGAATCAGTAATGAAATCCGTCAACCGTATGCAGCAGGTAATGGTTTCTGCCTTTTTGTTATTGGACGAAATTATGAAAGGATGGTCTGTTGGGATTGGTTTATCATATTAGAAACTGTCAGTGCTTTTGGTTTTATGAAGATGTGGTCAATGCTGTAAATACCTGTGGAGTTAGAATTTAGTTTTTTTTGTTGTTTGAATATTACTGGTTGGATGTCTATACTCTGTTGACTGTACCTCACTGATGGAAATTACCGAGGATCGGGTTTGCAAATATAAGGTGAGATATTGATGAATATGTTGGATTGTATTTTGCTTCTTAGAAAGACAGTTACCTTGTTTGTGATGGTTTGTTTGATTCATTCAGAGCATACGTTTATATTTTGGACTACTGTACCCTCTGAATAAATCTGACTTTATGTTCCACTACAACTACAGATTTGAATAATTATTATTAAGGACATGAGTAGTTAATTGTATGGATGTTAATCAATGAATTAATGGACTTTGTTGAAGCAACTTGATTGAGTGATTACTAACGTATGGAAATGCTCTCTTTTAGGTGCGAGTTGGATGAATGAGTTGTTATTCTGTTAATTGGAGAATAAATAGTAAATTTAGTTTCTTTAATGAATAAGTAATGGATTTAGCCGGATGGTCTAATTGAGTTACCGATTAGAAAATATTGCTATGTGGTAAACCTAGTTTCTAACTATTGTCAGTTGGGATTAAAACTATTAGATTGAGTTATAATTAATTAAGCAAATTGTTTAGAAAACTTTAATAAGCGACATATAAGGAGCGACGATAGGGAAAGTCGATGAAATTGATTAGTTAATTAATTGACTAAGTTAATGATTAAATGTTATCAATTATGAAGGTACTAAGAAGACGGGAAGTTAGCTTAAGCATTGAACACAACGCATCGAGGTAAGTGATATGCATGTGTTTTGGTCTTCGGACCCTACATCGCAAGTTTAGGAAATGTATGTTTCGTTGTTTACCGCTTTCCTAGCATGCTTCGTTGTTTACAGTTTTTACAGTATCTTTAATCGTTTACAGCTTTAAAAGCATGTTTCATTGTTTACAGTACTTAAATGCACGTTTCGTTGTTTACCGCTTTCATAGCACATTTCGATGTTTATTTATGCTTTCAGAAATTTGTATGCATTCACGAACAACAAACGAAACGATACGAATAACATACGAATCCTAAGCCATAAAAAGTATTAAACGAACGAAGACAACGATAAAGAACGAACGCTAAACGAATCAAATAATAAACGAATAATAAGATATAAATAAGTGAAAGAAAAAGAAAAAGGCAACAATATGACGCGAGGTTGCAAAGGTCCTTGGATTGTGCCAGGACATAACGACCAATGATTAGTAAGCTTTCGGATTATGCCATCGTTGCTATATCGGAGGTAAAAGATGAAAATGATGAATAAAACGTAAAAGACGGAAACGATGAAAAAGATGAAGACAATGAATAAAACGTAAATGATGAAACGACAAATAAGATGAAAAGATAATAATGACGAATTAAACGTAATGGATTGACAAGAACTATGGTTAAGACGTAAAAGATAAGAAGATAAGAAAAAGAAGAGAAACGATGATTTAAAAATGTACAACTTGAGCATATAGTAGCATGATAGGTATTATCACTTACTGGGCATTAGGCTCATAACTTACGACTTGCGATGTAGGAAAAATGATGAACAGGTGTAAGAGTAGCTGATGAAGGATTTGCATGACCGAGACTTGCAGCTGGTTGGCAAATTAAAGTAAAGAGGAAAGAGCTGAAATTTTAAAGTAATACTTGCCTTATAAAAATCTTGTTCTTGATTTTTTTTTATTTACTTATTTAATTCTTAATTTATTTTATAATTAATAATAAAATTCTAAAATGCACAAAATGTAAAATTCACCAAATTATGGCACAAAATATTTTATATTAAATTTCAAACATCACATTACGTAACTAAAATTATTGATGGAAAAAATTCAAGTGTTACATCAACAATTTCAAAGCGTCAATATAGATGTACGACAATATAAGTAACAGTTAGATATCATTTATTTTGAAAATTTTAGCAATTTCAGTCTGTTTTTATATATATATTTGTAAATTGAAAGATTACACAGAAACTTACCTAAATTCCCAATTCTGCCTCGAGATACTTATATCAACACATTCCACTCAGTGCCGGGTATGTTTTTCTTTGTTTGAAGTTTTTTGTCCAAACTCGATGAACAGTTGGATTTTCTCCTCTCCCTTCTCGGTTCTTCTTTTTCTCTTCCTCCATTTCGGTCCATTTTCTTTTGTGTAAAAGACCGCCCTTCAATTAATGCATATTTACATTAAAATCAAAGTTAATCAACTTTAAACTTTATTAATTAGTTTAATTATTTAGGCCACATGTCGACATCTCATCGTGGAGACATTGAAATCTACTGTACTCTATGCTCAATTTACAATTTCAAACACAACATCAAGTGTTACCTTTTAATTTGAGTATCATTTATATATTAATAATTTGAGTTGACTTAGTTATTATTATTTATAATCACAATTTTTTATTTAAATTGTGATTAATTTTGTTAATCTTAATCCTTATGATTTGACTCTTAGTGGAATGATTTCTCGGAGGTCGAAGAATGAGAGAGTGAGAGGTCCACTGCCACGACGGCCGACGACTCGAATCAATGGATGGGCCTGGTGTGTGTTGATGTTGATTCATGCAATGCATGGGCGAACTCGAAAGATTGCCCTTGGAGGTGAAGTCCCTGCAAAAGTTGATTTCGTTACGATAGTCTTCGATTCTAGGGTTTCTGATCAGGCATCTGGTGCTCACAATTCCAGCCACTGGTTAGAGATTGTTGAGAATATATAAGGTTCACTCTGCAATTTAGGGTTTAGATTCTGTTGGTGGTCGCCAAATATCTGATGTGAATGTCGGAGGCTTTGAACTTTTCTATGTTCATGTAAATCCTTGAAGCCACAAATTTGGTGGAAAAGAGAAGTTGGATTAAAACATAAATTCACGTGAACAAACAAAGTATTCATTCATTCATTCACTATACCAATATAATTAAAACATCAAATCAAACGTCTTTTGAAAAATAATAAGTATTCGTCAAAATATTGCTGGGGAAGAACAATTGAAAGTAAATCATGAATACCCTCCCTTGCAGGATTTCATAAGAATTTCTCTACTTTTCCATTTTAATTCAGAAAGAAAAAACACAGTTCCACGTCTATAATTGGTTGCTGTAATGACTAACTTTGGGGTGGGGTAATTAACCCTAGAAGTTAAGAGCACGATCAAATTTGATGAATAAAATGCATTCTATGTGTGCTAGTGTGGGCTCGTATAAATGTGAAAATTGATATCAACCCAAGACTACCACTGGCAAAAAATAGGAAAGAGAGAGAGAGAGAGAGAGAGAGAGAGAGAGTCTCACCCCCCTTAGAGAAAATTACTTGCGTTGCAGTGGCAGAAAAGCAATTGAAGTGATTGTTCTTATATGCCTAAGCAAGAGCTTCATCAAATATCTTGACTACAACTCGGGGGCTGCATTCTTAACCAGACGAGGAAACGTTCATTCCACACATCTGCAAATCTAAACACAAAAACCCAAAAAAAATTCAGTTATCTAACCTTAACTTCCCCAGACTACTCTAGAGGTTAATGAAATCTTATGTCCAAGACAGTGCAAGATTTTCTAACAGGTTAAAATTTGATAGTTGTTTGCAAATTTGGATAGAAAAGAAGATACCTGTGTTAAAAGACAAGTTTACTAATTGTTCACAAGCTCCTCGTTCAATTCTCCAAAGATATCATGGCAATCTTCCCATTTCCCTGCTTCTCGAGCTTCCCAATATCCGCCCACATAACGGAATGGTCCGTCTTCTCTTTCTCTTTGGAACCACCTTGGTCTCCACCCATTTTCTTGCAGTTTCCTCGACTTCAAAATGAGAATAGCAATTTTATAAACAAACAAGCAAGAACCAAAATAAATAAAAGAAACTTCTAAATAAAATCTGCTTAGTAGCAGAAAAATTATCGACACATTATAAAACAGCAAAAGATTCGTTCAAGAAAAATTATCACACTTAATTACATTCGATTATACAAAATGATCAGTCATACATTACATAACATGAACTTGTAGAAAATCAACAGGCTGTCTCCGTCCCATTTCCAGTACATGAAAAGCGTATATGATATATATAGCATGTTTCAGGCAAAAAAAAAGACAAGCATATGAAAGTTTTGTTTTTATAAAGCTCATTCATCAATAAACTCATTTTTCTGGTTGATTTAAATAATATCAGTTCAGAAATCTTTCCAATAGAGGTCGGTAATTTTTTTGTCACGTTTTTATGAATTACAAATTGTTGCAAAAAAGTTGCAGACATACAATTCTTTGCCTCTTCTCCAATCGCTGTTTTTCCTCGTTTGCCTTATCATATTCACCGTTTTCTAAATGTCGCTGGTCTGGTCGCAACCTAGAATCTGTGGGTGGGAGTTTTTCCTTAATTCAAGATTAAGGAAAAAAAAAAACAAACTCCAAACAATAAGGGATGCATAGCATAAAAAGTAATCTGACAAACAAAAAGGTTGATAATAGTTTTCTACCTTCAGTCCCTCTGTTAGCTCGTTTAGAGTGATTGCAAAGGAAGACAGGTTATAACGAGTGAGATTTGGTGGAGGTTTACGACTTTTCCACAACAATGAGGCATCGCATAAATTAAACCCGCCTTTCGAAAACCCTCCTTCCCCATTGACATAATACATGCAGTCATCCCATTTGCCTATTAGTGTGGCTACCCTTTTCCCTATTACATCTTCCACATATCCATGAACCTGAAAGTGTAGAATTTGTTCAAACTTGAGACCAATTATAAAGCAATTGACACATTTACTACAAACCTGGTGAGGATTACGGTCTAGAATAGATTGTTCTTTGAATGTGAGTTTGCATGAATGTTGTTTGTTGCCGCTTATATGCATTATGCCATGATGATCACAATAGACTTTGCCAAGGATGAGATTGTATATATTTGTTGTAACCTGAACGATGCTTTCTTATGATTAAGAATATTTATAAAGCAATTAAATGTCAGATTGAATCTCTGAAGTTTTCAATGGTCGACACAAACACATTTATCAGTACCTTGCTCCACTGAAAGATTTCTCCATCATCAAACTCCAGAGTTAGAACTCCAACTGGTTCCAGCTGAATGGACCTGCCCCAGAATTTTGAATGGAGATTGCTATCACCCCAGAATTTCCATCCTCTACCTTCACAGTGACAAGCAATGAGGGTTGGATGGTGACTTACCTGAAAATTTGTGAGATGGAAAAGGGTGAAGTAGGCTTAGGAAGATAATCATAAGAATGTTTTCAAAAGCCCATAGCATTTTCCAATTCAAACCAATCATGAATCAATGCTAGGTGAAACCTTCTCAGAGAAGAAGCGAATTCCATTCTCAGGGTAGTCAGCTTCGTAAGTTTCCCCCAGCAAGGGATTGAAAGGTTTACAGTGACGCCCCTCAGAGGAAGCATAACCCGAAACCGCAAATGCAGCTACATTGAGAGCCCTCAGGAGACTATTACCCTGATGATAAATTAATATTTAATTAAAAAATTATAGAATGAATTTAAAAACAAACACCTTGATGCCTAAAGGCATCTGAAATGGGAAGAAAGCTGCATGAGTCTTTGGTATGCTTCTCACCATTTTTCCATGTTCATATGCTCGATCCAAAAGATAAGAATATTCCAAGTCTTCACAACATTTCTGAAGGGAAGACATTGGCTCGTTAAAATAAACAGGGAGACAAACCCGTGTGAGATCCTTTCCTACATTATCTTTGATTATAGACCAAAGACTGACTCGTTTCTCCTTTTCAACTGGACTAGGAAGTCTTTGGCGTCTTTCATCGCATGAGCCCCCAGAATTGTAGCTCTCATTTTTCATCTTCCTAACATAATCATATTTACTTTTGAATTCCCCGCTTACATCTATGCAATATGAATCTGCTCTTAGAGAACCACAACTAGCATTAGATTCTGTAAAATTCTCCATTGTGTCATAAAAGGACATTGCATCCTCATCCGACACATCCTCAAACTCTTTTGTCTCTATATCATCAGATGATTCAGTGGTGCTACATTCTGAGTCAAGATTACAAGTTAAAGTTGGTTAAGGATCATATCAATTGTAAAATACAGAAAAATAAATGTGGATGGAAGCATTCCATCACTTATAACTATAAACCAACTAAAACTTGATTTGTGCATCATTGATCATGCCTCTTACCTCTAGATTGTTGTTTCTTTAACCACTTTACACCATGTTATATATAAATACTTATACTATTCCATTTCTACAAACCTTCTACATGATAATTCAAATTATTTGTTTAAAGGGCATTAAGAATTTCAATGTGAAACAAATTTCCAAACACTTGCTATAGATATATAATGCGATAAGTAGAAGAAAATAAAGGATGTGATAAAGCCGGAGCACCTACCTAATTTGACAACGACACCACCATATTTTTGATCTTCCACAGCCAAAAAATCATGCTTCGGCAATTGGTATTCCCCACCATGCATATCCCCTGCTTCAGCTTCAATGTTGGCAGCCTATACAAACAATAATCAATACTTAATATTGCATATTTAACTTTTATGTTCATAGACCTTTGTTCAATTGGGACTAAGATTACATCAACAAGAAAAATGTGCATGTCTTGGTTCACTTTCAATCTCTAACACTTATTGATTAGAAGGATTTAGTGAAGTAATATTAAATCAGAAAAATTAATTTTAAATCGAAGTAGGAAAGCTATATAGAATATTACCTCCAATTGCCTTATAGTATCAATCAAATTAGAGCGTTCCTCACATAGAACTTGAAGCTGACCTCGAATTTCTGAGAATTCTGAAAGCATGATCTGTTCACAATCCTTTACAAGAGTCTCATTCATTCCCTCTTCAAGCAATCTCTCCTTAAGCATCTTTGTTGATACATACAATGCACCAGGTACGTGTGATAGGTTATCATTTATCGTTCTTGGTGGAAATAGGCCTCTTGCGGTGTGTAAAGCTTGCATCCAAACTGCTCTATCCCTCTTTGAATCAGTTCTCAAATGAAGAGTCTTAGTAGCAGTAAAAATATAAAACCGCCTATCATCAGACTTGCTCTCTCGGAATGAGAAGATCTACAACAAAATAAAATGCAAAGAATTTGGTGTTCATTGCTGTACAAGTATTTCAATAGTTAAATGAGACATAAACTAACCAAATGGGTTATCATTTTAAAGTCACAAATACTTTAGATATCATGCATTTTACTCCCATAAACCTCAGAATGCATCCTAACAAGCCAAATCCAAAGAATATCAAATAAAGCTGTGCAAACCATAAACGAATCTCCATGCCCCAAAGTAATAAGATCATATAACGAGAGAATATTATTAAAAGAAAGAAAGAGCATAAAATATTTGCTGTAAATTCAATCAGATCCTGTCAAAGACTAAAAAACAAGTAAAAACGGCAACCCAAAAGAGAACCATAGAAAACCAAAAAATAAAATAAAATAAAGCAAGAAATGACGCATCATCTGAATATCAGTATATCACCCACGTCTCTCGGATCCTGCCAAAAAGTAAAAACAGCATCCCAGAATGGAAACATAGAAAAACAGGAACAAAAAGTGAAAAAAGCTAGAAATCAAGCATCATCTCAGCATCACCCATTTCTTTGGAAAAATTCTAAAACCAAGAAAAAAGTTGTTCCTGTGACAGGTTCAATTCACATCCATTTTTCTTTCCTTTGGTGGAGGTGTAGAGGGATTTTCCTCTCCTACAATATTTCAATCTTCCCAAGGATCTATTGGAGTAGATGAAGTTAAATATAATTATTTACGAAATACGTATAATTAAAAAAAAAAAAAAAAAAGTAGGCATTGTGATGGATACAAGTATGAGAAGAATATATATGACGGCAGTAAAGTGACCAAAGGTTTAAGATCAAAGAGCAGTCTCTATTAGATCCTCTAAAATTCACCTGTTGATGTGACCCACTTCACACCCACACCAGTTAAAGTTGTTCGACTGTAAAAATTTTAAAAAGTTTGAAAGTGAAATTACGTAAAACCAGTACAGTGAAAGATTTACATTGGATAATATCATAAACAAGGTTAGAAACCTGTGGTTCAAGAACTTGCTTTCTGCTCAGATTTCAAAAACACTTGTTTTCTGCAAAAAACGAGAATCAGACAGACAGAAGAGAGAAGAAGATGCTGTTTTTTTATTTGAATTGAATAAAAGTTAAAACTAGCACGCAGAGAAAGAATCACATCGGATAACATAATGAACGATGCTAGAACCTCTGGTTCAACAACTTGCCTCTCAAATTTCAAAAACGCTTGTTTACTACAAAATAGGCTATGAACAGAGAAGAAAATGCTGTTTTTATCTGACTTGCCTCAAGTTTTGGATCATTTTCAATTACCTTAAGATGTGCTACTCCAATGGACTTCTGAGGCTTTCTTCTTCCACCTCCGGCATCCAATCTCGAAAGCCGATTTGTTGAAACTTCTCCGATTAGCCTAATATCGTTGTTTGGTGCTAGGATGTTTAGGTTTTCTGGCCGGCGTATTTTAGCGTAGGAGAGAACGCCGTTGCGCAATAAAAACCACCTGGATCTCCATCCTTTCCCGTAATTCGTCCACTTGTAGAGAATTCCAGCTACGGTGGATGCCGATCCAGGTTGTAATTTTCCGGCATTGCCGTTAGATCTGCCGGAAAGAGCTGCACAACTCGCCGGTAAGCTCCTGGACTTCGATAGCACCGCTTCTTCCGACAAGTTATCGCCAAAGTTACCTCCGCCTCCGGAACTCTCTATAGAGAGACAGCACAGAGGGTGCATTTCGTTCACTCTCATTTTCCTTTCCAGAGAAAGAAACAAGGAAACAAGGTCACTAATTCAAGAAATTTCCATCACCAAATTATAGAATCAGGATGAAGAACAACAATTAAGATCAGACGCATAAGAATCCCAATCCAAGCGTAGAATGACAATTGACTCTTTCTTTTTCAAGTCAGCAACACTTGGAAATACGATTCTCGAAGACTGGGAATAGACCTAAATTTCAACGAAAAAATATTAGTATCAGATTATTTACTTCAAACATTTAAAGACTTCAACACTCAACAGATTATTCACCTAAACATTTGAAGTAATAATCAATAAAAAAATAAAACTACCAAGTAATAATCCATAACTTGTATTTAATAACACGCATAATCTATAATATTCAATAACATGCATAACTTATAATGAAAAATATTCAATAACATGCATTACTGTAATGCAAAATACGAATAACTCATTAGAAGAAATATCAATAGAAGAAATACCTCATAGATCTCTCATCTCTCAACAGAAGAAATATCATCAATCTAAATAAAATACTTCACTCTATAATACATGGATGAAGAGTGTAAAAAACTACAAAGTAACAAACGAAACACCTATCATTTTGCCTTAGAACGTGAATGGGTAAGTGTTGAATCCAAATCCTCTATTCGTCGATGTCATCACATTGTATTCCTGCATTATGCAAAAATACTAATAATAATAAACAACTATTTCTATAAAATACTAACAATGATAAATGAAATGAATAATTCAACTACAAAAATCAAATTAACAAAAACAATATCACCTGAGAGAATATCAAAATCATCCAAATCTACAAAAAAAAAAGTAATTAAGTTAGTATGTAATTAGAATAACTTAATAACATTTAAAAACACAAATATTTAATAGACCTAAATATATGTAATTATACCTTTTTCAAACTGCGTGACTTCTTGCAATGATTCGTAAATATTATCTGAAGGTCTATTACAATCGCGAATCCAACTTTGAAGACAAATGAGACTTTCTACAGTTTTTGAAGCTAAGGAACTTCGAAAGGAATCTAACACTCGACCATCGCAGCTAAATGCCGATTCTGAGGCAACTGTCGAAATGGAAATAACAAACACATTTCTTGCTATTTTACTCAAGGTTGGATACTCTGTAGTGTGCATTCTCCACCAACTCAATATATCCATTTTGGATGAAAAACTCTCAAGTTTTGCAGACAAATAATTTTCAACTTCATTTTCATTGGCAAACTGATCTTCATCATTACATTATGCATGAAATGTCGTCTCAAATTCGTCATCATCTAAATTGTCATGAGTGATGTCAACCACGGGCCTAGAAGTAGAAACTTCTTCCATGTTGTTTGTTGGTGAATTCATTTTGTACTCATAATACAATCTTCTAATTGTATGTTCTAGTTCCATTACCAACTTATTTGTCATCTCCAATCCATGCAATTTCAATAGACAATGTTTTACAAACTTCAACTTATCTCGTGGATCAATAACAATAACAACATGCATAAAGTAATTGACTTTACTGAAATCTCCTCAATATTTTTCATACTTAATTTGCATATTAAATGCCATGTTTCTTAGGGATGAGTTATCACTTGAAGTAAGTTTTTTGATAACTCTATGAAGTTTACATATTTCTGAGAAAAATACATTGGTAGTAATATGTAAAGTTGACGAAACTTTTAAGGTCACATCATAAAATACTTTCAAGAATACTATGAATTGGCGATCAGCATGCCAATCTTCATCAGCCCGACGATCTTTTACATTATCATCTTGAAAAAATTCGTATACATGTTGAGTATCATATTCTTTCAACTTGGTAAACGCTTTTTCAAAATTTTCAGCAATATCCAACATTAAGTACGTTGAGTTCCATCGACTTGGAACATCAAGACACACGTTACTTTTACATGTAATCTTTTCATTATCCATCCACACATGCTTTAAATGTTTGCATTTTGGAAGGAGAAAACCTAACATATTTAACAGCTTTACGGATCTTCATAATGAAATCAATATGCTCTTTTAGGCCATTGCAAACAATCAAATTTACAATATGAGCAAAACATTTCACATGTATAAACTCTCCATCAAGTACCAAACCATTCCAGTTTTTAATTGTTTTAACCAAATGGTTCAAAGCAACTTCATTGGCAGAATCATTGTCCACGATGACAGTCAAAACTCTCTCTATCCCCCAATCCAATAAACATTTTTCCATAATCATAGCAATGGTTTCTCCTTTATGATTAGGTATGACACAAAAATTGATAATTTTTTTTTTCAAAAACTAATTTGAATCGATGAAATGAGCAGTAACAACCACATAATTTATATTTTGTATAGAAGTCCATGTGTGAGTTGTCAAACATATTCTTCCAAGCAATTGAGAAAATAAGACCTTCAGATTACTCTTTTCTTGTACATAAAGCTTGAAAATATCTTTCGATACGGTTTTGCGATAAGGAATACTAAACTTTTTCTCCAACTCATTTGAGTATTCTATAAAACCTTTTCCATCAACAATATTGAAAGGTAACTCATTAATCACAATCATTCTAGCCAATGTATCTCGACATCTTTCTGCGCTAAATGATTTTACTGTCAAAGAACCAACTTTACTTGATCCTACAACCTCTTTTTTACGTAATAATATTGTCTTCTGTGTTTCGTCTAAACTAGCCAACAATTTTTTACAATTAGTAACATGTTTGTTTAAGTTTGAAGTCCCATTTATTACTAGATGACATGCATACGAATTTCCACAGTAATTGCAAGTTGCTCGAAAGTTATCCAAGTCTATTGGTTTTACTTTAGTGAAGTAATTTCACACTTCACATATTCTATTTCTTTTCCTACTATTATTCATCTTATTTTCCATCAAAAAATGAAAAAATGTAAAATTTAACCATTACAAACAACGCAAATATTTTCAACCAACACCAAACAAAACTTGCATAATTGTTGCAACATATTAGTTCAAAATTTGAAATTCAAATCAAGTACAGATTCAAACAAGTACAGATTCATCCAATAATTCAACATTTATCCAATAATCTAACAGATTTAAGATACAAACTTAACAACACAGTAATTCAACATTTATGAAACAAAGCAGACAATCGTAATCCAATTCATAGTAATCGAATTCACAGCAGACAATCGTAACAACAACGTACAAATTTATTCAATTCATAAAAACAATAGATTTCAGATCACAGATTTATCCAATAAAGCTAACAGATTTAATATACAAATTTAACAACACACTAATTCAACATTAATGTTAAAATTTACCCTGATGAATGAGTGGCAGCAAACCTAGAAGCACTTAACCTGTTAAAATTTATGTTAAAATTTATCTAAGGAAGATCGTCAAACCTAGAAGCACTGAACCTGTGAATGAAGGGAGTTCGTCTAATTCTGCAAAAAAGAGTTCATCGTCTTTGTTACTCGCCGATGTCCTCCTTCGGCTAGAGCGACTGTCGATTGCGAGTGAGAGCAGGGTCGGCGATGGAGAATAGAGAGAGTTGCAGGAGACTGAGAGTCGACACTCGACACTCGACGCTCGACAGAGAAGTGAAGGGAGGGACGGGTTTTCGACGGGGACGGTAGGTCGTGGCGTGCAAGGCTCGAAGTTCAGGTTCTCTTTTCTTATGTCTGTTAGGGTTCAATCATCACGCTCGAAGGAAGTAGACAGACTACAGAGGAGTTCAGGTCTGTTCGGGTTTGACGGTTCTCCACTCTAGCGAACCGTTCGGTTCGGTTATGAACCTATTTTTTTTCTTTATTAAAACTAAACCAAACTAACCAAAACTTGTCGGTTCTGTTTGGTTACCCGGTTCGAACCGAACCGGGTCGTACACCTACTCTTTCCTCTCTTCACTTTGTATTTTCAACCAATTAATTTTTATAGAAAAATTAACATCACAGCAACAACAGTACAAATCCTTTGAAAAATTTATGAACAACTAAAATCCTAAACTATGAAAAAGAACGACGTCAACATATCAGTCACATTTTCCGTCAAAGAAGCAATAACAGACATCTCTCAGCTTACAACGGATGTCCTTCAGCTAACAACAAACGTCCCTCGGTCCACAACGGATGTCCCTCATCCAAATTCGGACAACCCTCGTCTAAAACGGATGTCCCTCTTCCCAGATCAGACGTCTCTCGCCATGAAACCGACGCTCTTCCTAGATTAACATCCCTCATCCTGAAACGGTTATCCCTCGGTCCACAACGGACATCTCTCTTCGCAGATCGGACATCCCTCGTTCTGAAATGGACATCCATCAACTAACAACGTGTTAGTTTTTAGGTTCCCTCGCACGACGGAATTACCGAGGTTCATAACAACGGTAACATGCGTAACCTATGTATCATGAAAAATAGTTTTAACATGAACATAAAACGGATCGTTGTTATAATATATTAATAATAATATGTATTTAAAAAAATTTATTTAGATCTAATCTAAATGATTAAGAAATTGTACCTTTGTAGCTTACTTCACATGGGTACAAAATCAACCTTCGATCTTCTCCACCAATCCTCCTGACCTTGAATTAAGCACGTGTGGGCATGATGAATGAAATAAGATCACACTCAATTTATAGTAGATCGTATTCTCAATACATGAGACGATCTATTTTGGATTTAGAAAACACTTCTCTAAAGCCAATACAGAAGACACAAATTTTGCTCTAAAAATTGATTCCTTAATCTTAAAGATTTCAACAACTCTTGTAACCTAATGAGGTTAGACCTCTATTTATAGTGGTATTGCTCTATAATGGCTATTATGGCATTTAGAGAAAAACATTACAAATTCCTCATTAAAGTTATAATTGATTTCACACATTTATAAAAATGTTATAGAAATCAAAAGGTCTTCTCATCATAGCTCAACACTTGGCACTATGACATTAACTTATTAATCTCTCATTTAAGTTATAATTCATTTCATACATTTTATAACAAAAATGTTATGGCAAACAAAAGGTCTTGTCACCATAGCTCAACACTTGACACTATGACTTTAACTCAAATTTGACATTAACTCAAATTTGAAAAAATCCATTTTAAAAACTATTTTCAAAAGTTACTTTATATTTCGTAATTAATTGAATAATCAATAATTCAGTTATTTCATTTAATGAAATATAAAAAATATATTAACTATGACAACTTTTGTCATTTTGTTTTAATTAATTAAATAATTAATAATTCAATTATTTCATCTAATGAAAAATAATAAACTTATTATTGAGTGTATTAAATAATTAATTCATAACTAATTATTTAATCTTCTTTGTTCATTTTTCTATTATTCGAATAATGATAGAAGGTGACGAAGGGACCGATGGACCTATAGTTTTGAGCTCCAATAATATTTCATTAATTAACTTTAAAGTAATTCCACTAAATACTTAGAGTTGCACTCTCAAAAACTATATAGTATATTTACTGTAATTAATGTCTATTGATATAGTCATTACATTTGTATTAACCCTCCATTTAGATTCGCAATAGAGCTAGGTTTATAATCCGTTAACCTCTCATATTGCGTCTTTATCCTTGACTACCATTAATTCTTGATTGAATAATTAATTCATAACGATTATGAATTGCGTTCTAATTACTCAATCCTTGAACTAACAAACAAGAGAATCTATAAAAATGAACTTCATTGTATCGATATTAACATTCTCAGCTATTCATTTTAATTCACTCCCAATATACAAGGTATATGAATTGTAACTCGTGCAAAACTTTACCGAGTAAATTAAAATAAAATAAGAGTTTGTTAAATACAACGAATTAAGATTATGCATATATGACCATCATTATGATAAAATAATTGCTCTATATTTAACAAAAATTATCAGAACAATATAATTTTATCTAGTCCAGTTCTATATAATCATATTAAAGAAAACATACTTATCTTATGTCACTACATATATAGTCGGGATATGACTATATATTCTTAATGAGATAAACTATGTTTATGACTATGAACCATTTGAAGATTCCATACTTCCAATATAAATCATTGACATATTTGGGTTATTACTCTTTATATTTTTATCCTACATATATACAATATATATGTTAATATAAAGTTAGCATAAATAACCAAGAAATTTTCTATGAATTTTATAAAACATAATCTAAAATGTTAACATAATATCAATCAATATAAATTTATTCATATATTATAAAATTATTCTATTACATTTGCTTGTTGGGCACATTACTCCCAACAATCTCCCACATGCCCTAAACCAAATGACACATGTCTCTAATCCCTAAGCCCTCTAGATGTTTCTCAAAACATTTTGCAGGTAACGTCTTGGTGAAGGGATTGACAAGATTCTCAATTGATGGAATCTTCAAAACAGTCACGTCTCCACGCTGCCCCATATCTCTTATCACATGAAATTTTCTCTCTATATGCTTTGTTCATTTGTGACTTCTAGTTTCTTTAGCATTCGCCATTGCACCACTATTGTCACAGTACAGAGACAATGGCTTATCAATATTTGGAACTACTTCAAAATCACTAAAGAATTTTCTAAGCCACACAATTTCTTTTGTTGCTTCACAAGCTGCAATGTATTCTGCTTCTATAGTAGAGTCTGAAACACCACCTTGTTTTACACTTCTCTAAACTATGGCTCCACCTCCAAGGGTGAAAACTGATTCAGATATCAACTTTCGATCATCTGTATCAATTTGAAAATCAGAATCTGTGTATCTAGTTGGAATCAAATCCCTACTAGAATATACTAGCATATAGTTTCTCGTTCTCCTTAGATAGTTGAGAATATGTTTAACTACTATCCAATGATCTAATCCTGGATTTGACTGGAACCGGCTAACTATCCCTACTGCATAACATATGCCCTTCCTCGTACACAACATAGCATACATCAAGCTCCCAACAGCTGATGCATAGGGGTAACGTCTCATATCTTCTTCCTTTTGAGGTGTGTTAGGACACTGCTTTTTAGAAAGAATAACTCCATGTCTAGAAGTAAATTACCTTTTTTAGAGTTTTGCATCGAATATTTGACAACCATTTTATCAATATACAATGCTTGAGACAAAGCTAATATTCTATTTTTACGATCTCTTATTAGAAGAATCCCAAGAATGTAGCTTGTATTTCCTAAATCTTTCATTTGGAATTGCTTAGCTAGACATGCTTTTATATATGATAATAATTCTACATTATTGCCAATAAGTAGAATATCATCAACATACATAACTAAGAAGACTACACATGTGTCATTGATGAGTTTGTATACACAAGACTCATCAAGGCACTGTGTGAACCCATAAGATTTGATTGCTTCATCAAATCTCATATACCATGACCTGGATGCTTGCTTAAGTCCATAAATAGGCCTATTTAACTTACAAACCTTTTGTTGTGCATCTTTATCTATGAAACCCTCTGGTTGCTCCATATAAATGGTTTCTTTAAGATAACCATTTAGAAAAGCCGTCTTGACATCCATCTGCCAAATCTCATAATTATAATGAGCTACAATAGAGAGCAATATACAAATGGACTTAAGCATATCTACAGGAGAGAAAGTCTCTTCATAATCAACCCCTTCCCTTTGGGTATAACGCTTAGCTACAAGTCTAGCTTTGAATGTCTCTACATTCCTGTCCACTCCTCTTTTTCACTTATAGATCATTTACACCCTATAGGTTTCACCCATTTAGGTAGATCTAGAAGATCCCAGACGAAGTTGAAATACATTGATTCCATCTCAAGTTTCATAGCTTCAAGTCATGCTTCTTTGTCAGTATCTTCCATTGCACATCTAAATGATAATGGATCTTCTTTTCCATCATCAGTGACAGCAACTTGTACTTCACCTACATGTCCGTATCAAGCTAGTGGTCGTACTACCCTCTCGCTATGTCTAGGTAGCGTGATAGTCTGACTAGAAGTAGTCGTCTTCTGAGTACCATGTGGAACAACAACTTTTTTTGTTTTCGATCTGATCTCATCAGCATGAATTTCCTCCAAGACAATCTTGCTTTGATGTTGGAAGTTTGCCATATAGTCATATTCAAGAAATGTGGTATTGGTCGATACAAGTACCTTGTTATCTTGAGGACTATAGAGCAAACCTCCTCTTGTGCCTTTTGCATAACCAACAAACATGCAAACCTCAAATCGAAGTTCTAACTTTCTAATCTTTCCTACTAGCACATGTGCGGGACACTCCCATATGCGAAAGTGTCTCAAACAAGGCTTGTGACCACTCCACAACTCTAAGGGTGTCTTAGGAATAAACTTAGATGGGACCACATTCCAAATGTAAGTCGCTGTCTATATGGCGTATCCCCAAAATGATTTTGGAAGTGCAGAGTAACTCATTATGGATCGAACTATGTTAAGTAAAATCCCATTTCTCCTCTCAGCAACACCATTTTGCTGAGGACTGCCAGGTGTTGTTAGCTGAGATATAATCCTATATTCTAACAAGTAATCCTTGAATTCATTATCAAGGTATTCACCTCCTCGATCTGATCGAAGGCACTTGATTGGCTTATCTAATTGTTTTTCAGCTTCAGCTTTAAACTCTTGAAACTTTCTAAAAGTTTCTGATTTAAACGGAATTAGATAAGTATAACCATATATTGAGTAACTATCAACAAAAGTGATGAAGTGCTCATAACTACCTCTAGCCCGAGTCATAGAGCCACATACATCTAAATGTATGAGTTCAAGTGGCTCTTGAGCCCTTCAACCCTTTGCTGAAAAATGTCTCTTGGTCATTTTTCCCTCTAGACAGGATTCACAGACTGGTAAAGATCCAACACTTAGATCTTTTAAAGGACCATCCTTTACAAGTCTATTAATTCTATCTAGATTAATATGGCCTAGACAAAGGTGTCAAAGATATGTGTTATCATCATGAGAAATTTTAAGTTTCTTGGACTTAGGCAATTCTACTTTCAAAATTTCAGTATTCAACAGTGATTTATTGATGGGTCTTATCACATAAAGTCCACTTTCCATAAAACCATAACAAATATCTAGTCCATTTCTAGAAATAATAACAATATTATTATTAAAAGAAATTGAATAACATTGTTTAAATAAGTGAGAAACAGAAATGAGATTTCTAGTAAACTCCCAGTACAAAATAAACATTATTCAATAATAAAAATTTATTCTAAAAATATAATTGTGTTTCTCCCACTGCTGAAGCTGAAACTAGTGCCCTATTGCCTACTCTCATGGTGAACTCCCCATCTGCTAGCTTCCGATAGGAACTAAGCATCTATAAAGAACAACACATATGATTAGTTGCACCTGAATCAACTATCTAGGGTAATAAATCATTCTCAACTTAACAAGATTCAATAACAAGTAAATCAGATTTACCTGTCTTATTTTGTTTTAGCTCCTCGAGATACTTTTTACAGTTTCTCTTTTCTTTTGTTACATTTTCAGTAAGGATCGGAGGACATTCCTCAGTTAGGACAAACTTCAAGTTGTCGTTCACAAGAATCATATTCATCTTCTTTTTCCAGTTCACTAAATTATCGTCAGTCAACTTTTCAATCGCGAGTAAATTAATCATAAAAGAAGACATTATGCTTTGATGAATAAATAAATAAAGATTAATATTGTAACACCTCGACTTTTTATCAGAGTTTAATAAATATAATTGGAGTATAATTTGGGGATTTTGAATTTATTTGGATAATTATGGGGGTATTACCAAGGACATAATCGTTCGGTTATAATTTAAGAGAATTCATTGGAAGTTTAATTGATAGAAATCAATTTAGGAAATAAAATTAAGAAATTTAAATTGGATCTCTAATAATCTTTTAACAATAATTAGGATAAGTCGGGAGTTAGAAATTGGGTTGATTAATATTTGATACGAATATTTAACAGTTAAATATATTTTTAATATTAATTAATTAATTAGGATTAAAATAGGGAAATTAAAAGAGAAATTAAGTGAAGAGGGGAAGGAGAGCTGAACCGGCCAAATCGGTTCAGTGGTTGTGTGTTGGTCCGATTCAAGAAGCAGTTTAGGAGAAAGGATATTTTTTCGCGTGGCCTACGACCATTTCGCGATTTGCAGAATAGAAATAGAGAGAGGGAGATAGGGACGAAAAGAGAGAAATCGAAAGAGAGGGAGAGAGACCAAAGGTGACGATGAGAGGGAGAACTTGGCGAAAGAGGAGAAGCGGCTCCTGTGGGCCTAGGGCTTCTTTGCGAGGACGGGTCCGGCGAGTAGCTGTCGACAACGCGTATGGACGGTGCCATTGAGACAAGACAAAACAAGCACATCATTGCTGGAGATGCTGAACCGCTGGTGCAAACAGAACCACGAGTTGCAGTGTTCGCAGCACCTGACCTGGACGAACATTGACGACGTTGGGGATTGGATTTTGGACAACAAGGTGGTCTTCTCCGACGCCAACATGAGGTAAGTTCCCTGTATTTTGGTTCTCGGCCTCCAATGCTGAGTAGTGCGTGCTTCTTGTTTTGTCCTTTTTTGTTGATGGAAATTACCGTGGAATTGTACTCTGTAGTTTTGTTTGTTCTGTAGTTGAAGTTGCCATGAAAATTACAGAGGTGAAGGAACGACTGTGGTGAAGAAGCTCTCGGGCCTCTAGGGTCCTTCTGGTGAGAACTATTCCTTCATTTCACTACTGTGTGGCTTGGTTTCTGGTTCAGCTGTTGAATTTGAGAATTTTGTTGCTGTGTTTAGGATAATTGTCTGCTGTTTTGGATGAAAAAGAAGTTGATAATTATGCCCTTATTTTGATGCGGAATTTTTCTCTAATTATAGGATTTTGGTTGTCCGTCACTGCCTCTGAAGTTTGTAAAATATAGTTGGTTAAATTCTGACTAGTTGTGTCTAAGTTGAGATATGAATTATCTATGTGAATCATTGCTTCGATGGTCGTACTCTGTTGGTTTGAATTTGGTTCACTATTAGATGAATATATTCTGGGAATTTGATTAATCTGCGTATTGCTGAAGTGCATTGTCGAAGAGTAGTTGGTTACTGCTACATGTTACTTAAGCTTCCTACATTATTATCGCTTGAACATTGATATGTAGAAATGGTTTCTGGTGTTGGTGGCTGGATTTAAGTTATCGATTTGTTAGCTATTGTTGAGTTAACGAGTTAGTTAATAATCTGGAATTGATTGCTAATTGTGAAGGTATTCGAAGAGGAAGAGGAAGAGGAAGGATAGCGTTTAAATGCATTATACAATAAAGTTTTGTGGTAAAGATTGTGTAGAGTCTTGGCTGTCAAAGCCGTACCCACAAGTATTGTATGAATTTTATTGCGTTTCCTTGATGTTCATTGCTTGAATATTTTGTGCAGTGTATTCTATTGATTGTGATTCCTCGCTGTGTTGTTTAATTTCCTGTTTATTTTCCCTACTATAAATGTTGAATTGAGATGCTTAGGAATGAAACGAATGATGAGTGGAAAGTGATAGGACGATAAGATGAGAATGAATGAGTTATGAATTGCATTAGTTAGAGTTTCCATTTTTATGAATTTTTTTACTTGTTGTAAATTCCTTGGTTCTGGTTAGGAGCTATAAATGCTCTAGATTTAATTAGCATCAATTCATTTAGCATGATTCTCATAATATCGAATTGTAGAACATGTTCCAATTGAGATTCATTAGGTAGATTTCCAGCATCTGATTTATTTAGTATATTATGTTCTATTTTAATCAGAATAGCATGCATAGATAACTTAGTCTCATATTTTGAAATCTAATTATAATGATATTATTTCTTGGTTCTGGCTAGAAATTGTAGTTCTCTTTACTTAGGTGTTAATGCTAAACCATCAAACATTTATAGATTTTTAGAATAATAATTATATGAGCATGTTTAGCATAATTAACCAATCCAAGCATGTTTAACTGCTTAGAATAAAATCACGTTGTTAATCACATTTCTATTAGTAAATTCCAAGTATGTTTCCGTTTAGTTATTGATTATATGCCTAAGCTTTCATATCATCGTTAAACATGTTCATTTCGCTTAGATAATTCGCATATTATTAATTGTTCATCTTGCCATATTTTGATTGTTATGCTTAGTAGAATCAAGCATGTTATATGTTGTTTTTGATTTGTTTCTGAGTTTGTTTTCAATTAATGTCAGTATTTCCATTCGTTACGTAGTATTCATGTTATTCTTACTATTCGTTGATTTCCATTATTGCTATTCATTGTTTGCTACTCGTATTGTTTGAATTATCATTCTTTTATATTATGTCAACATACATCATGTTAATAGAAACAATTAGAGAGTGTCATCGGTGTGGTACTCACATGCATGAGTGAGGAAAACGAAATGAATGAATAAATGCAATGAACGATGATGAATGATGACTAATGGGAAGTTGAAGGGCGGATGGGTAGTTCGGATCTAGTTCACTTAGGTCTAGAAGCTGACCAAACTATTCCATCTAGTACGTGTTCCTTCAATTTCCAACTCGATGTACGAGTTATGAATGAACAAATGAATGAAACGTAATGAAAAAAGATTGGTTTGGGGAGGACTCATTCCAAGAGAACTAAAGAGAGACATTGTAATACCCCGAATTTTTATATTAAAATTTAATAAGAATAATTGAAAAGTAATTAAGGGTATTTGGATTAATTAGAAAATTATCGGGGTATTACCAAAGACGTAATAATCATCGAGCAATATTTGAATTAAATTGGGAATTTAGATTGAGATTGAGGATAATTTAATTAAATGAAGGATTTAATTAAATTATTAAAGAGGAATTATTGGGTGATAATTACTATTAATTTAAGGGAAAAATATAGATTTAATCGTTTGGCTCGATCCGAATATATGGAGTGCTCAGTTATTTTCTAAGAGAAGGATTTAATTAAGAGAGGGATTAATTAAAAATTTAGGAAAAATTAAGTGGAATAAGAAGGAATTAAAATAAAGGAAAAATCAATTGGAGAAAGCATGATAGTGAACCGGTTTGGCTTGGTTCGCTGGTCCGGTTCACATCGTGATGTTTTGGGTTGGAAAATTAAAAGGGATAAGGGAATTAGAAATGGTTCTCGGCCATTCGCAGGAGAGAAAGAGGAATCGAGAAGAGTGATCGGGACCGTGAGGTGGAGGCCGAGCGAGGCGACGGGACAACGGGTCCGGCGAGTGTGCGAGCGACGAAGGCTCGGGTGGCGACATCATAGTGTGCGGCTGCGGTCGGCATCGAATCGCAAGGAGCTAGGGCTCAGGGATGCAGGGACGAAGGATAGACGGTGAAGTTGCGATTCTTTTCGTGATTGAGCGAGGTAAGTTGCAATTTTGCTGTCTTGTTGATTTCGGATAATCGTAGGTGACGATTGAGAGGTTGGAATGGCGATGATGGTATGGTGTCACACCCCTAATTTTTCGCCGTGCGGAATAGGGCAAACAGGTGTGCGGCGCCGTAGTCCCACTACGACCAGCCTCTCTCCGAATATTCTCGGATGTCGCCTCCTCTCGTTGAACACAAACTCTTTACGGGAGCCCGGCCCCCAACCCTTTCTTTCGATTCCAAACCAAAGAAATTAGGAACAACTCTCGCCACTCGGAACACCACAACTCTCTCAAGGATGACTAATCACTCAATGATTATCAATGCCTTCGTTGGTGTCTTATTTATAGACATAAAGGAGAACGAATTCGACTAAAACTAGGATTCCTAACCCGTAGCTCCGATCTGCTGTGCGCTGCCCCACAGTTGGCGCGCTGTGGTCTCAGTTGGGGCGCGGGCTGGGCCCAGTTGGTGCGCAGTGGGCCCGGCCCAGATGCACTGCACCCACTGGGCCCAGTAGGCTGCTGCGGCCCAACCCAGAGAGGCTTTCTGACAGCTCCAAGCTTCCTGTAATGTGCGCCTCCCCTGTCCGTGCCACCGTGGCCCGTGTTTCTCGGAACCTTGTCCGAATTGCTGACGTGTCATATTCTGTGCGTGCGGCGCGCGAGCTGCTGCTCTCTGCGCCTACTGATTCTGCCTGCCGCTCGCCCCGCGCGCAGCCTGTCTGCCAAGTGCGCCCAGCGCACTGTTGCGAGACTTCCCGGAAGCCTCCTTTCGGGCGCTGGGCCCGTTTACGCCTTGTGAGAAAGGGGGTGTGACAATCCTCCCCCACTAGATGAAGTCGAAGGCCTCGTCGACGCCTAATCTAAGTAAGCCGTCACCTCGTCTTTAAATTGCCACAAGTCTTTATCATTCTCCCACGTTGCCTCATCTTCATCCTCCCATAGAACTAAGAATTGCCTGCGCCTATTCTTTGAACTTTCTCCCTTGCTTCGATGATCAAGGATCTTGGAAATCTTCTTTTGAAATTCCACTCGCACCCCGGGTGGAGCCCTCAATCTCTGAACTCTATCTCCTTCGTGATAGGGCTTTAAGAAACTTACATGGAATGTAGGATGCAATTTGAGTCTGTCGGGAAGTTGTAATCGGTAGGCCACCGACCCAACTTTTTTGATAACCGTGAATGGTCCATCATACTTGTGAAGAAGTCCCTTGTGATATCTCCGAGATGTCACCTTCTTCCATATCTGAGGCGTGAGTTTGAGTAGGACCCGGTCCCCCTCCTTGAACTCTAGTGGTCTTCTCCCCTTATCTGCATACTTTTTCATCCGTTGTTGGGCCTTGCCCAAACTTTCTTTGGCTTGTTCTAACAGATCTGTCCGGTCTCGTCCGTACCTGTAGGCTGCTGGACAGGGGCCCTGCTCCTTCCTGCGTGCAATTTCGGCTGGAGTCGCCGGCTGAAATCCCAAAGTAAGCTCCGCGGGACTCATTCCCGTGGTCGATGTCCGATGAATGTTGTATGAAAATTGAGCTGCATCCAATAGATCCACCCAATTTCTCTGGCTCGCTGATACAAAGTGCCTCAAATACTCTTCCAATAATGCATTGAGCTGCCCGTCTGTCTGGGGATGGTTTGCCGTGGAGAACTTTAGCTCGGTGCCCATTAAGTTGAACAATATAGTCCAGAACTTCCCTGTGAACCTCGAGTCTCGATCACTCACAATATCTTTCGGCAACCCAAATGTTTTAACCACGAACCTCATGAAGTAATCCGCCGCCTCCTGCGCGGTGCATGTCTTTGGTACGCCCATGAACACAGCGTACTTTGTCAAGCGATCTACCATCACCATGATAGATCCTTTCCCCTCGACCGTTGGCATCCTGGTGATGAAATCCATCGAGACCGACTCCCATGGCTTGCTTGGAATTGGGAGTGGTTGAAGTAGCCCTGCTTCTTTTTTCCTCTCCGTCTTGTCCACCTGACAAGTTAGACATGTCTTCACATAGAGCTCAATGTCTTCTTTCATCTTCGGCCAGATGTAGTCTCGTGATAATAAAGCGAGCATCCTCTCGACGCCCGGGTGTCCCGCCCAGCGGGTGTCATGTGTCTCTTTCAGGAGAAGTTGGCGGACCCCGCCCCAACTAGGCACTAGAACTCTGTCACCACGTGCTTTCAATAAGCCGTCTTCTAGCCAATATCGCCTCACCGACCCATCCTGTACCTGCTTCACAAGTCGCAAGTACGCGACATCTTCTGTAGATGCCGCCTTGATCTTCTCTAGAAGATCCGAGCGAACCTCCGTTATCGCTGCTATACGCTCTGCATGCTCCCTGCGGCTAAGTGCATCTGCCACTCTATTCTCAGCCCCTGGTTTATGTAGCCAAGTGAAGTCAAACTCTGCCAAGAACTCCTGCCATCGCGCCTGCTTTGGTGAGAGATTCTTTTGTGTCTTGAAATAGGTATTGGCCACATTGTCTGTGACCACGATGAACTGTGTGCCCAATAGATAGTGTCTCCAAGTTACCAAGCAATGTATAACCGCCACCATCTCTTTCTCATGTGCTGAATAGCGCTCCTCGGCTCCCTTTAGTTTCCGGCTCTCGTAAGCAACCGGATGTCTATCTTGAACCAAGACTCCGCCCACTGCGCGCTCTGACGCATCTGTATGCACCTCGAATGGCAAAGTAAAATCTGGAAGCCTCAACACTGGCTCCGTTGTCACCGCCCTCTTCACCTGCTCAAATGCCTCTTGACATGCGTCCGTCCATGCCCATGGTTTATCTTTCCTCAACAAATCGGTCAAGGGATTCACCAGTCTCGAGTAGTCTGCAATAAACCTCCGATAATAGTTGGCTAAGTGAAGGAAAGACCTTAGCTTGGTTACCTTTGTTGGCGCGATCCATCCGTCGATCGCTCGTACCTTAGCACCATCCATGCGAATCTCTCCCTTTCGGATGTAGTGGCCTAAGAAGTTGATTTCTGTTGCCCCAAACTCGCACTTTTCCTGCTTCACAAATAAAGAATGCTCCCTGAGCTTCTTCAGAACTATCTCCAAGTGATGTAAATACTCCTCCAAGGACTCGCTGTAGATGACAATATTGTCCAGATAGACCACCACGAAGCTATCCAAGAACTCATAGAGCACGTCGTTCATAAGATTGCAAAAAGTAGCCGGTGCGTTGGTTAGCCCAAACGGCATAACCAAAAACTCATATGAAGCATATCTCGATACCATTGCTGTCTTGGCCTCGTCACCCTCGGCTATCCTCACCTGCCAATACCCCGATCTCAAGTCCAACTTGGTGAAGTATGACGCCTTTGCCAATCTGTCAAATAGATCACTTGCATTTGGAATAGGATACTTGTTCTTGATGGTGATTTTGTTCAATGCCCGGTAGTCAACGCACATGCGCAGTGCGCCATCTTTCTTCCTCTGAAAAAGCACCGGTGCCCCATAAGGAGCCTTGGACGGTTGGATGTAACCAGATTCCAACAACTCATCCAGCTGTCGTCGCAACTCCGCAAACTCTGATGGAGCCATGCGATAGGGAGCCTGTGTAGGCGGCACTACGCCTGGCTCCAACTCAATGTGATGATCGATGGCGCGCCTTGGTGGCAACACTTTTGACAGCTCCGCTGGCATCACATCACGATATCTCTCCAACACTGCGCATACCTCTGATGATATCTCCCCCACTTGGTCCTGCTTGACCTCGCGTAGTGTCGCCAAGAAGGTTGTCTCCCCCTTCCGAACTCCCGTCTTCAACTGTAGGGATGATTGCATCACGCTTTTGCCTCGGTTCTCACTCTTGACCGTGCAAGGTGTTGTCTCGTCTTGGATAAGAATCATTCCAAGATGTGGCAGTACCGTCGCCTTTGCTAGCCTGAAAAACTCCAAGCCCAATATAAGATCAAAGTCGTCCAATGGCACAATCATCATCGGGCATGATTGTTCCCACTCGCCTACTCTCAGCAGGGGTGTCGCCGTGCCCTTGATGGGCTGGGTGTCTGAATTGACTGCTTTAATCAAGCTCGTGCTCTTGGTCACTTCCAAGCCGAGCTCTCCCGCCTTCCGCTGCAAGATAAAGTTGTTGGTCGCACCGGTGTCCAACATCGCACGCACCTTCTTTCCGTTGACCTGCACCTCGACGAACATTAGGCCCTTTTGCATTGGCGGTGTTTGGCCAGACGCCGCTGTTGCTTGTCTGCTTGTCGTCGCTTTTTGACTGCTTGTCAGGGCATTCACTAGTTGAATGGGGTTCATCTGAGCTTTCTCCTCTCCTTCGGAGTTCTCTTCCTGGACCCTTAAGGTAGATGCTGCCGCCTTAGTAGGACAATCCCGAGCATAATGTGGCCCACTGCATATAAAGCAACCCTGGTTCTTCTTGCGTTGGGGTTGATCAGATCCCTTGCCTTTAGATCCCTCGGTCCTTTTACTTTTGTCGTGCCCACCTTGTTTACCTCGTTTGTCATCTCTTCCCTTTTTCTTCTCAGAAGTAGGGGCGGCCCTGAAGTCCACCAAACCCTCGGCAATCGCAATTGCCGATGACACATCCTTCACACCATGCCGTCGCAGCTCTGTTTGCGCCCATGGTTGAAGTCCAGCCATAAAGTTGAATAATTTATCACTCTCATGCATGTCTCGGATATCAAGCAATAAGGAACTGTATTCTTGAACATAGTCACGAACCGACCCTGTCTGTCGCAACTTCCTTAGTGCTTCCTTTGCCGTCCACTCGGCGTTGAGCGGTAAAAATCGCTCTTTTAGTTCTTGCTTGAGAACTTCGCAACTAATGATCTTTGGCTCCTTGTCAAGACGTTGTCTCCACCATAGCTTTGTGTCTCCAGCAAGATACATGCTAAAAATCATAACTTTGTTGCTTTCCTCGATCCCGGCCGCTTGGAAATATTGTTCTATGTCGAATAGAAAATTCTCCAACTCCTTTGCGTTCCAATTGCCATTGTAGGGCTTCGGTTCCGGAATTTTAAATTGCGTAGCCGTTGCGCCAAGCCTCTTTGCCGCGCCACCTGCTGCCGCTACCATTGCGCTTACCTGCGCTACCTCCCTATCAACCCGTGCGAGCTCCTCTCGTGTGAGTTGCTCCGCCGCCGCTAGATCTTCGCTTACCGAAGCTTTGAGGACGTCGATTTCCATCTTTAGGGAGATAATTTCGAGTCGTAGGGACTCCTCATCGCTTGCTTCACGAAGCCCCGTGAACTCCTCTAATCGAGAAAGCCTTGCAAGCACCTCGACCATCGCCATTCTCCTCGTGAATTAATCGAAAAACCTCTTGAGTAGTAGATCTTGGGTGTAGAAGAGAAAAAGGAGCAACCTTTACTCGAACTCTTGCTCGAACTCGCGCTCTGATACCAACTTGTCACACCCCTAATTTTTCGCCGTGTGGAATAGGGCAAATAGGTGTGCGGCGCCGTAGTCCCACTACAACCAGCCTCTCTCCGAATATTCTCGGATGTCGCCTCCTCTCGTTGAACACAAACTCTTTACGGGAGCCCGGCCCCCAACCCTTTCTTTCGATTCCAAACCAAAGAAACTAGGAACAACTCTCGCCACTCGGAACACCACAACTCTCTCAAGGATGACTAATCACTCAATGATTATCAATGCCTTGGTTGGTGCCTCATGGGTCTTATTTATAGACATAAAGGAGAACGAATTCGACTAAAACTAGGATTCCTAACCCGTAGCTCCGATCTGCTGTGCGCTGCCCCACAGTTGGCACGCTATGGTCTCAGTTGGGGCGCGGGCTGGGCCCAGCTGGTGCGCAGTGGGCTCGGCCCAGATGCACTGCGCCCACTGGGCCCAGTAGGCTGCTGCGGCCCAACCCAGAGAGGCTTTCCGACAGCTCCAAGCTTCCTGTAATGTGCGCCTCCCCTGTCCGTGCCACCGTGGCCCGTGTTTCTCGGAACCTTGTCAGAATTGCTGACGTGTCATATTCTGTGCGCGCGGCGCGCGCGCTGCTGCTCTCTGCGCCTACTGATTCTGCCTGCCGCCCGCCCCGCGCGCGGCCTGTCTGCTAAGTGCACCTAGCGCACTGTTGCGAGGCTTCCCGGAAGCCTCCTTTCGGGCGCTGCCCCCGTTTACGCCTTGTGAGAAAGGGGGTGTGACATATGGCTACAATCGAAGCTTTGGGTTTGGATGAAGGGGAGCTTCGGTTCACGAAGGAAGTTTCGATCCAGCTTGTGAGTTCGGTTGGAACTGGTCCACTACTGGTTCCTGACTCTAAAGTTGTAGCTTAAATTGTGGCCGAAGGATCCGCATCCCATCGCCTGAAACCGTGGGACAGATGGTTAAACATTTCAAATTTTCTGTTTGCGTATAAATAAGGAGACACATTCTCATTTTTCAGTTTACAGAAAGGAGGAAGAAAATTGGTGATCTATTCCTGGGTCCTCATCTCAGGCAACGAGGAATAGACTGAATCAAAAGGAGATGGTAAATGGGAATGTGGACTATTTCCTACACTCGTGTGTCCTGTATCCGTAAGATTGTGCAGATTTGGTTGCTCTCTGGAGTCTGCTTCTTCTCTCGGATGCCCTGTTTTTCTGGCGATTATATATTAGATAGTTTTGGTTATGTTATTGTTAATTGATTAGTAGAAATTATTGAAGAAATGTTGATTTTATGAGGAGTTTTGGTGTTGAATAATGGGTTACGATTCTGCTGTCTCTGGATGTGTATATTGGATGAAATAATCTGTTGAATTATTAGATGGAATGAGCTATTAAGTTTATATTGACTGTGAATTATCTGTGTTTGGTATGAAATAGAAACGTGTTCTGGAAATGTATTCTGCTGTTGGATATTGGATAATAAACAGCCGTGGAACTTGATTCAGTGATGTGATTATATGTCATATGATAGTGTGGAATGTCTAGTTGATCAATTGTATGCTGTTGTTCGATGACCTTGTTGGAGTTGATAAGCTGTTGGTTATCGTTGGATGAAATATAAAGCATGAATATACCCTGCGTTTTGTACTCCGCTATTTTTATCAATGGGTGATTTTACTACTGCTGTTTTATTCGTATAAAAAGGATAATAAGTATGTTTTGTTCGTTGTCAAGTTATAATTAATGGAAGTTGTTATTCAATGTATTTGAATTACAGCATTCTTGTACGACATTGATTGGGTTTAATACCATTCTAACTTTGGATTTGTCATTTGAATCGGGTTACTATATTCTACTAATGGATGGATCGAGAAGATCAATTGTCTACTGCTAAATCCTTGTGCGAATGATAATGTTAAGGATAGTGTATATTGTGGTCATATGCTCTATTAGTTCAGATTCGTGTCATTAATTATATTAATATATTCAGGAAACTGGATTAAGTTATTGTATGCTACTTGGTTGATAATGTGGTCCCATGCCTTGATTCGGTGTTGTTAATCGAGATTAAAATTATTAGACTGCGTTGTAACTAATTAAGCAGTTTTGTTTAGGAAACTTTAATAAGTAATGTATAAGGATTAACGATAAGAAAAGTCAATGAGATTAATTAGTTAATTAATTGAATAAACTAATGATTGAATGTTATCAATTGTGAAGGTACTAAAAGAAGAGAAAAAGTTAACGCTTAAGTGTGAACGTTTTAAGCAATTAAGGTAAGTGATATGCATGTGTTTTGGTCTTCGGACCCTACATCGCAAGACTAGGAGATGCATGTTTCGTTGTTACCGCTTTCCTAGCATGTTTCATTGTTTACAGTTTTAAATGCACGTTTCGTTGCTTACAACTAGGACTGGGCAAGAACTGACAAGAACCGAGAACCGAATCGGAACCGACAGTCGGTTCTGGTTCGGTTAGGGCTCTCGGTTCTAAAAAACAAATCGGGTTCGGTTCTCGGGTATGTGTTTGAAATTGGGTTCGGTTCTTGGTTCCGTATGAGAAGAACTGATAACCGAAATACCCTGAGAATCGATTTATAATTACAAAATACTCTAACCCTAACCCACTAACCCTAGGCTAGAACCAAATACCCGAGTCCCCATCCCAGATTCTGGAAGCTCGACATTGGAAGGAACCAAGAACAAGAAGGTGACTGCAATCGGCGATTCGAAGCTGCGAAGGTGCGTGCGACGACGAATCGAAGCTGCTAAGGTGCAGTGTGACGAGCTGACGACGACTATGAAGGTGCGACGATGACTGAGAAGCTGTGACGAGCACTACGAAGCTGCGAGGACAACTGCGAAGTTGTGATTTGCGATGACGACTGCGAATATAGTTTGATTTCTCCTCTCATTCCTGTCTACTTTCATTGTTCTGCTCCTCTGTTTTGGATTTCCAGGAGTATTTTGATTCCTGATGAATGGTTATGTATAGTCTGTTGCAATCGGGTTGAATGTTCTGCTCCTCTGTTTGATGAATGTTCTGCTCCTCTGTTGAAATTTTTATGTATGTTGTCTGTTGAATGGTTAAGGAAAATAGTAGGGGAGAGGAATCGAGAATTGCCGGTTCCGGACCAGGAACCGACCTCGGTTCTGGGTTCGGGTCCGGTTCCCATTGGTTCTGGATTCGGTACCGACTTCTCGGAACCGAGAACCAACTATTCGGTTCCGGACGGTCCGGAACCGAACCCGAAACCCGAATTGCCCAGCCCTACTTACAACCTTTATTAGTATATGATTAAGCACGCTTCGTTGTTTACAGTTTTTAAAAGCACGTTTTGTTGTTTACAGTTTTTGAGAGCACGTTTTGTTGTTTACAGTACTTAAATGCTCGTTTCATTGTTTACTGTTTTTATAGCATGTTCTGTGAATTGTACGTTAACTGGTTATTTACGCTTTCATATGAACTGTTGTATGCATTCATTCATGAGCATCACGCATCATGCATCACGATTTTCAAAAGAATACGAAAATGATTTTTATGCACGGTTTTGAAAAGGAAAACGGAAAACAAGAAGAAATATGAATGAATGATTAATGAAAGATAAAAGTTTTTATAGTTCGGTAAGACAAGCTCGGTACAAGAACAAAATATAAAGAAAAGATAAAGGTTTATGTGGTTCGGTTTGTCACACCCGACACAGAAACAAAAGAAAAGAAAAGAAAAGAAAAGTAAAGTAAATAGAAGTATATGAAAAGAGAAACAGATACGGATATGAGAACGGAAACGAAAACGGATACGAAAATGGTATGAGCACATATACGGGAACGGAAATGGGAACAGAAACAGAAATGAAAATAGAAACGGAAACAAGTTTCCATAAATGGAAACAGACACAGGAACAGCTATGGAAACGCTTAACATCATGGATACCGAAACAGATACAGAAACAACAACAGAAATAAAGTATGTAAACGAGAAAAGATATAAAATAAAAGAAAGAGAACGAAAAGAGAAACTGCATAAGATTTTAAAATGGCACAACATGTGCATATAGCATATTAGGTATTATCACTTACTGAGCGTTAGGCTCATAGTTTACTTCTTGCGATGTAGGTACAAGTACGAGAGATGTAACGAACATATTAAGGAGCAGTCGATGAAGTATTTGCATGGGCGAGACTTGTGGGTGGCTAGGCTAATGAAGTTAAAAAGGGAAATGAGTTTTGTAAATAATGTAAACAGTTTGTTTATTATTATTTAAATAAATTATTTATGCTTCCGCTGTAGTTTTAAGAAAATGGATTTCATAAATAAAGTTTTCCACTGTTTATAGCGCTTTTAGTGACGAGTTTTAAGCAAATATTTTTAATGGTCTGGTTTTAAGAAAAGTACTCTGATTTCAATCTAATAGATTTTAATAAAGACTTCAATTGTTTTATAAAAGTTTTAAATTTCACATATTTTTAAATGTAAGAAAAACTGGGTCATTACAAACATGATCATATTGCATATTCGCTTTCCTTAGTAAGTCTTTGGGCTTACAGTTTACTTATGGTATAGGTACATGTGTATGCACGAGAAGAATGATGAACAAAATACAAAGCAATCGATGAAAGATTAACACGGGCTGAGCTTGTGGCTGATCAGGCTAAAGATGAGTAAAGTAAATTTTAAAACATAATGATTTACTTAGCATATTTTAATTTGAATGTTTTCGCTTCCGCTAATGTTTTAATAAATGATTTTCATAACGAATGTAATGAATGGATTTTGACGCTCTGTTTTAGCACTTTGATTATAAAGAATTTTAATAGTCATACAAAAGTTTTAAATTTCGCGTATCTTAAAAGGTTATGAAAAATTGGGTCATCACAAATATTATGCATAAAATTCATAAGAAATATAGCAAGTAAAAATGATGCATCAGCATGCTAAATCACTAAACAAAATGCAAATGTTATTATTGCCTCGATACATAATATTTTTTCTTAGGGTAAAAATATTATATATTAATAAATTTATTCAAACTGTCTCATATTTTCAAAATTTATTAGATATCGATTAATTTTAGTCAAAATGTGATTAACACATTATATGACATTTTTATGAGTGTATACTATCGTTTTGGTTTTATAAAACTTAACTTATAATTGCCGCCTTAAGGACGGTCAACTATAAAATATATTTTATAAAACCTATCTTTAAGATATCAACCATGGTATTGATCTAAGTGAACACTCTCCTTAGGGGGGACGATAACAAAGTCATCTTGGAGCCCTACTTAAATCTCACGTTGTTGTATCAATGATGGAGACCATAGAAAGTTACCCCTAACTCTCCATTCCCACTCATTATTTTGAATTATAGTGATTTTATAGAATATCACATATTCTATTAAATCTATGTAAAAAAATATCTAATCAAAATAAAATTATTTTATACATAGATTATTAATTTTATAATCAAATTATAAAATTAATGATACTAAATAAACAATTTATTTAACACCATTTAATTTTTAACAAACTAATTTATTAAAAATAAATAAATAAAATATAAGCTAAGAAAGCATCTCAATGTGAGAAAACTAAATGATAATTAGGCTCTATATGCAAGTACTATATGACATGTGAATGCATAACAATGATAAAACAACTTATATCAAGCATAAAAGTAAATGAAATAATGACCGGGTTGATTTGGGTATTTCCAAAATTACATATAAACTCATAAAAAAAATTATCTAAAGTCTTGGTGGCCTCCACAATTTTTGCGTCATACGTCGCGGTGACAACAATTGCACACCATAGTCTAGCTCTAAAACTTGTCTTGTCCTCCTTCTTTCTTTGATCTCCATTAATATTATATAAAGAGTATTTACCCAAGACAAATTGGGTTTACATCAAAATTAAAAATAAGAAATTTAAAAAATATTCCTAACCTAAATTGGCCACATGAAATTACGATAATTATTTCAATCATGCATATCATACATTCAACATTCCAAAAATATATATAAATTAAAAAAAATGCATAAGTTTACTTATCATCACATATTATGATTTTCATAAAATCTCATTATTAATATACTATAACTATAACGAAGCTCTGATACCAATTGTTGGTTTTTAGGTTCCCTCGCACGGCGGAATTACCGAGGTTCATAACAACAGTAAGGTGCGTAACCTATTTATCATGAAAATCAATTTTAATATGAACATAAAACGGATTGTTGTTATGATATATTAATAATAATATGTATTTAAAAATATTTATTGAGATCTAATCTAAATGATTAAGAAATTGTACCTTTGTACCTTACTTCACACAGGTACAAAACCAACTTTTGATCTTCTCTGCCAATCCTCCTCACCTCGAATAAGCACGTGTGGGCGTGAAGAACTAAACAAGATCACACTCAATTTATGGTAGATTGTATTCTCAACACTTGAGACGATCTATTTTGGATTTAGAAAACACTTTGCTAAAGCCAACACGGAAGAAACAAATTTTGCTCTCAAAATGGATTCCTTAATCTTAAAGATTTCAACAACTCTTATAAACTAATGAGGTTGGACTTCTATTTATAATAGTATTGCTCTATAATGGCGATTATGGCATTTAGAAAAAAACATTACAAATTCCTTATTAAAGTTACAATTGATTTCATACATTTATAAAAATGTTATGAAAATCAAAAGGTCTTCTCATCATAGCTCAACACTTGGCACTATGACATTAACTTATTAATCTCTCATTTAAGTTATAATTGATTTCATACATTTATAACAAAAATGTTATGGCAAACAAAAGGTCTTGTCACCATAGCTCAACACTTGGCACTATGACTTTAATTCAAATTTGAAAAAATCTATTTTAAAAACTATTTTCAAAAGTTACTTAATATTTGTGAATTAATTGAATAATCAATAATTCAATTATTTCATTTAATGAAATATAAAAAATATAGTAACTATGACAACTTTTGTCATTATGTCTTAATTAATTGAATAATCAATAATTCAATTATTTCATCTAATGAAAAATAATAAACTTATTATTGAGTGTATTAAATAATTAATTATTTAATCTTCTTTGTTCATTTTTCTATTATTCGAATAATGATAGAAGATGACGAAGGGACCGATGGACCTATAGTTTTAAACTCAAATAATATTTCGTTAATTAATATAAACGCTTTATATTAATTAACATAATTATTAACTCTAAAGTAATTCCACTAAATACTTAGAGTTGTACTTTCAAAAACTATATAGTATATTTACTCTAATTAATATCCATTGATATAGTCATTACATATGTAGTAACCCTCCATTTAGATTCACAATAGAGCTAGGTTTATAATCCGTTGACTTCTCATATTGCGTTTTTATCCTTGACTACCATTAATTCTTGATTGAATAATTAATTCATAACGATTATGAATTGCGCGCTAATTACTCGATCCTTGAACTAACAAACAAGGGAATCTATAGAAATGAATTTCATTGTATCGATATTAACATTTCTAGCTATTCATTTTAATTCACTCCCAATATATAAGGTATACGAATCATAACTCGTACAAAACTTTATCGAGTAAATTAAAGAATAAATTAAAATAAAATAAGAGTTTGTTAAATACAACAAATTAAGATCATGCATATATGACCATCATTATGATAAAATTAATTGCTTTATATTTAACGAAAATTATCAAAACAATATAATTTTATCTGGTCCAGTCCTACATAATCATATTATATAAAATATATTTATCTTATGTCACTACATATATAGTCGGGATATGACTATATATTCTTAATGAGATAAACTATGTTTATGACTATGAAATATTTGAAGATTCCATACTTCAAATATAAGTCATGGACATATTTTGGTTATTACTCTTTATATTTTATTTCACATATATACAATATATATGTTAATATAAAGTTAACATAAATAACCAAGAAATTTTCTATGAATTGTGTAAAATATAATCTAAAATGTTAACATAATATCAATTAATATAAATTTATTCATATATTATAAAATTGTTCTATTACATTTGCTTGTTGGGTACATTACTCGGAACACAATGGATGTCCCTCGGTCCACAACAGACGTCCCTCATCAAAATTTGAATGACCCTCGTCTAAAACGAACGGCCCTCTTCTTAGATCAGACGTCCCTCGTCCTGAAACGGACGTCCCTCAACTTGAGACTACATCATTCCTCCCATAACGGGCGTCCCTAGTCTCACAACTAATGTCCCTCGACTTAAGACTATGTCGTTCAAGTCACAACAGACGCCCGTCTTTGGTCGAGGGACATCCGTCTTTGGTCATTGCGTTGGATTTTGACGGGAAACATGACTGCAAGGTCAGCGTCATTTTTTTTCATAGTTCAGGATTTTAGCTGTCCACAAATTTTCTTCAGGGTTTGACTTGTCGTTGATCCCAAACTATAGGGTCTGTGGTATTAATTTCCTATTTTTATAAATTATAGTCAATTTTTAGACGGCACTATTTTAGTAACAAAAAATAAATAAAGAATAATTAACCAAACTATAGCTACGACTAACGCTAAATAATTTTTGCTAATAAATAAAATGAACTAGATAAATATTGTTGTCATGTTTTTTGTTAAAAATTTAAATTTGTTTTTACAGTGGATAGGTCGTCTTTTGGTAATAGACATGTACATGAAGTAGTATTATTCATAGGATATTTTTTTTGTAGCAAAAATGTGTTTTCCCATGCGGAAAAGTAAGTCTTATTCCTATAACCTACTTTTGTTAACAGAAAATTAGTTTTAGCAATGAAAATTGTATTTTTTGCAGCTAATACTTGTCTTTCGTTGCGAAATCTTAGTGATGCAAGACAGAGTTGTGACCCAAGCAAATAATTGCATGATCTTTTAATATTCACGATCTTTTAATATTTTATAATATCTATTATTTTCGTATTTGATTTTATTCATTTTAATTTCTTAAATAGATTTTATCTTTTTCGTAAAATATTTATTTTATCTTGTTAGGGATTTTAAATCATGACCACTATTTAAAGGATTATGGTGAATATTAATTTTAGAATTTTTGACAATTAATACAATTATTCTATATTCCTTAGAATTATTTTTCTAGTTTTTACTAATTTACGAAACAAAACTTCCGATGCACAAAAATTGGTATCAGAGTAATGATTTTCACCTCGACCTGATGGCTAGCAAAGGTTCAAGTGGGTAACGAATCACTAACAAGGAACGGCGATTTGAAATATTTGATCAACGATTTGAAATCCTTGATCAACGATTTGAAAAAATGGATCGAGAAATTAGTGAAATTCGCGAAACCCTCCACAATCTTCCACAGATAATAACTGTGGAGATTAATGAGGAGCGACAAAATTGAAGGACTCAAATATTTGACTTTTACGATTTAAATGAAAGCCAAGAAAACAATGGGTAGTGAATAATATACAACAAAAAAGTACATTTTGAAAGAAAAGATAAGATAAGTGCATCTTGAAAGAAATTATTTGGCGTGTCTTTAAAATTTCGAAGTGTTGTTGGAGAGTTTTTATTTCTTAAGCTACCTGTAAATCAAAATAAAAACTAACATTAAAATGAATAAAAAATTTAAAATAAGCTACTAAAAATTTAAACTCTGGTTGCCTCCAAAAAGCGCATATGTTAAAGTCAACAGCTCGACTACTTCTCTTTTTCTTCAACCTAGATCTCGCAAAAAGGCAAAAGTTTTCTTTATATCTAATATAAATTTTCATTCAGCATAGACATCTCCCATTTCATCTCTCTTTTTGTCGTGTGTCACCATTTCAAATTCACTTTGTGATGTGTCACGGATTACCTCAAAACACCATCGAGCATAGAGGTTTGCTAACATTAATTTTAGTACTCTTTTTGTAGGTCTCCATGAGGAAGAATGTACTCTCAATGTCCTTACCTTCCATCTAACATCCATGTGCCACATGGTCTTGTTCAAAATGAAACATAAGTGGAAGTTCAAGCACCAATTTATGAGACATATGAAACATTTCAAAACTACCAACAATTTGACTCCCGATGAGTATTTGGCATATTCGGTAGCCTATATAATCCTATATTGAAAGGTGCTCTTCGTAGCAAATGTATCTGACATCACAAACTTTCTAGAATGGGGTGTTTCATCAACATTGAAAATCATTTGTCATGTCAAATGCTTCTTGAACAAAGAGTTATTTCTACTTGATGTCCAACTTCTCTCAATCGGAGTTGAAGACAACCAACTTGAAAAAAAGACTTTGAAGTGGATCATGTTTACCCAATTGTTGGTGCCGAGTCTTATGGAATATTTATGTTTTATGTTTTGATTAAATTATGTTAAGATGTATTTGGTTTAAAGATAAATGTTTGAGTCACTTGATTAGAGCTTGTTCTACTCGAACATGTGTCTTTGTAAGGGCATTTTGAATAAGTTGTCTTAAGGAAGCTTGCCCTAATTTTGTGGTGTATTTAGACCCTCTCTAAGGTCTATCTTAGGGGATGATTTGCCGCAAAAAGAGCAAAATTTGTAGTGGGTGTTTCCCTCTATTTCTGCCAATTCTCATTTGGTGGTGTTATCCAATAGAGTTTTGTGTGAAATATTGGTTTCATCTTATTTATGAGTTTTAAGTGACTCCTCTCAGTGCTATTCCTTTCTCCATCTCTTTCCAAAGAGGTAGACATCATCAGCAAAGGAGTAAGATAACTTGCATAGACCCAAGTTGGAGTGCTTCCATCCAAGGAGGCCATTGAAGTCAGTAGACATAACCAAAGTGTCTATTCGAACCAACTTTTCCCCTTCACCCATAACTTCTTTTCCTGAATAATTTTCCCTGCGATTTTTGAAGAGCTTCATTTTCACTCACTCACTAAATAAGGTGTGGTCCAAATTTCACACTTATTGGACTCGTATTGTGCAAGTTACGCATTCTGCCATTTCTGGTATTTTTCTTTCCATATTAGGCACATATTTCAAGGAGTTTCCATCTTTCCCCTCTCGGTGGTGCATCACTTTTTCTTCTTTACTTTGTTGGGATATCTTTAAAAACTTCGGCATGACTCTATATTTGCTCCAATGGTTTCACGAGGGAGATGTTGATGTTGAGCTGGTTTAATACATTTGAGAATTTCCAAAACTTCTTATCTTGATATTGCATTTAGAGCTTCTTAAGAAATGGTAGAGGTAATTGTTCAATTTGATTTTCTATGACCATTCACTGCTGCATCGCTGTATGATCGGGATTTATAGGAACATTTTTCTGAACAATTGAATTGTCTTTGACCATTGTTTCCTTCTGAACTTCAGCATTCTTGTTCTCTTCATCTTTTTGTTCTTCTAATGCCTCTACTTCTTTGCTACTTCTTAGAATAATAAACTCAAAGTTCTCAGTTCCTTCTTCTTTGAAATTTTGGTATCACTAGATAAAGCTTCTAGCAGTCGACTATTCAACGCTTGAGCGATTTGTCCTACTTCGTTTTCCAAATTTTTGATCAAAGCTGCTAGGTTTTGAAAGGAAATATCATTCTTAGCAACATTTTCTCTTGAAAATTGTTCTATTATTGGTTGCTCAAATTGAAGCTGCCTATTTTTTTATGGCATTGCTTGATGTGTAAAATTGTAAGCTTGTTGAGAAAATTTAGAAGGATATGAATTTTTATATATATTATGTGAAGTGCTAAAATCAAAATATTGTGTTTGAGAGCTCCATTGAAAGTCAGAATGCTGCCCCCAAATTGAGTTGTATGGAATTGAAAGTGCATTGTTGTGATTACAACCCACATAATTGATAGAGTCTGGATTTGAATGGCAATACTCATAACCGTGTGGTGCTGCCCAAAATGTGTACGAAATAGTTGTTACCCTTTAACAAGACATCATGTTCATTTACTCAATTGCATTGGTAAGGGATAAAATTTGGATGCTTAGTGCACTAATTATGACACATTCATAAACTATTTTCACTCGTTGACTTCCTCTCTCAAATTACTATTGATAATTGTTGTATGTCATTCTAGTTTCACACTAATGTACCTGAAAAGAAAACAAAGAAGAGAATAAAAAATGAATTGTAAATAGAAAATGTTTCACAAAGATAAAAATTGCTAAAATTGTCCCCAGCAACACACCAAAAACTTGTATGTACAAAACTAACACCACACAAGTGCATGTGCCACAAACCAAGTAATAAAGAGTAAGTAGAGTATTGATCCCATGAGGATAAGTTTAGCACAATTTAAATCTAAGCAAAACAATAAAAATAAAAATTGAATTTGAATGGTGAATTGGGTGTTGAATAATTAAAATAAAACACAAATAAACAAATGAGAAGTTCGAATAATAGTAATATGGCTCGGATTTGATTCTCTTATTATGTAAATTTACTATATTTGTTGTAGAATGCTGTAATAAAACAGTTAAATGAGTTAAAACTTATTTTCTTAATTCAAGTATCTATCAAATTGTTTGATAATTCTCTTAAATATTTTCTTCCAAGCTTATGGTAGATAAATATATTAGAAAATTTGATTTAACATTATTCTAATATGTCACGTGATTAAAAAAATATATATATAAATGTTATTCTCACACAATTCAATATTGGTCTTTAATTCCTAATTATCGGTAAGTACAACAAGAATACGAATAATTTTTTATGTCTGTCGACACTAAATAAAATATTCATTAATTACATATTGAATTATTCAACTTGATTCATGTTTTAAACTTTAGAAAAATAACAAAGTAGAGTACTCTTTCCTCCTAACTACTAAAGAATTAACTTATGACAATAGTAAAAATCATCATATTAATTCTGAAAATTAAAATAATGAAGAGCAGAAATATATGAATAATCTTGTCTATCGTCGCAATGTCATACGATGTTGTAGTAACGACTATGTTTAGAATATTTGCAGCATCGAACAGAAAATGACAACTAGAGGCTTTTGTGTTTCCGTCTATGATCTTCCTTTATTATCGTAATAGGAAAACTCCTCTTCGTCCTCTATCAAATCCTCGTCTAGATGTGTTCTTTTTTCATCTATTTCCTCTCCCGAGGTCCTCTCTTTCTCCTTCAAAGAGATGCCTTCTTTTATAACCATATATGCTCTTCCACTATTTTGGCCAATTAATTTCCTCCTTATCCAGCATGGACGATTTGAATTTTTTCTCTCTCATCCAATTAGCTAATTTGAATTAATTTGGCTCAATCTTTTCCACAATTTTTGCTTTCGCAATATCCTTCTTGGTTATTTTACTTTGAAATTGAAGTCTTTCTTTGTTTGGTAATTAAATCGCTTCCATCTTAGTGCTGATATATTGCTCTCATTCTAAATATTCATCGAATCATCATTTCTCATCAGTTATATAATAAAATTTGCATAAAATTAATTATTTCCCATAAAAGTACGATGTTATAGTTCACTGCAGCATTTTGTAGCAAAAGTATGAATTTTTATTTAACACATCACCAATTTTAAACTATTTTTATATGAAATATACTCGCATACTAACTCTTTTTCAAGAGTTATAAGATTCTGAAACATTTTGAACCCACCAGTGATAATTGCAGCCGCATCAAGATCGGCTAAGCCTCCTTGACGGCCAGTGACAGGGACGATTTCAATGAGTTCTCTAGTGAACTAGTTAGGTTTCGACCAACCCAGCTCAAAATCCTAATGACCGAACGATCTTTTTCCTATTAAATGATTATCCCACACTGCGTCAATGAGAAAATTTACGATGGGAACCGACATGGGTAATTAATTATTCATCAGACGAAAAAGATGATTTCCCGAAGATCGCATTCTGACTCGATGACCAAACACCCACAAGTTCAAAATGAAGATGGAAATGCTGACTTTTGATGGACGATCAAATATTGAAAATTTTTTAGATTGGATTCACATAATCAAGAATTTTTTCGATTACCTAAACATCTCGAAAAAAAACAAGTCAAGCTAGTGGATTATAAATTAAAAGGGGGAGCTTCAGCATGGAGGAAGCAACTCCAATTTAATAGACAGAGGCAAGGAAAAATGAAAGTTTTGACTTAGCCTAAGATGAAGCATTTATTACAAAGTCAATTTCTTCCTCTCGATTATGATCAATTTTTATATCAGCAGTATTAGAATTGCAATCAGGCCAACCAAACAGTGAGTGAATACATAGGAATTTTATAGATTGAATGCCCGAGTTAGTTTATTTGAAACAGAAGACTAACTATTAGCTCGATATATTGGTGGCCTTAAACTAGTTATTCAAGAATGATTGTGTGGCATCCCGCCCTGTGAAGGCCAGGAAAGGCCCAGTTGTGGGTCCGGCCCATATCAGGGGGGCACAATCCCACATCGCTTGGGAGAGTAGAAAATGCATGGTATATAAGCATGGAGCCCCTTCCTACCTAGTACAACGCGTTTTGGGCTAACCCCAAGAACAAACCCGTGCGGGCTTCGGCCCAAAGCGGACAATATTGTACTGGGAGCACCGGGGGACGTTACAAATGGTATCAGAGCGAAATCCCAACCGGAAGTGTGGCCGACGAGGACGTCGGGTCCCCAAGGGGGGGAGATTGTGGCATCCCGCCCTGTGAAGGCCAGGAAAGGCCCAGTTGTGGGTCCGGCCCATATCAGGGGGGCACAATCCCACATCGCTTGGGAGAGTAGAAAATGCATGGTATATAAGCATGGAGCCCCTTCCTACCTAGTACAACGCGTTTTGGGCTAACCCCAAGAACAAACCCGTGCGGGCTTCGGCCCAAAGCGGACAATATTGTACTGGGAGCACCGGGGGACGTTACAAATGGTATCAGAGCGAAATCCCAACCGGAAGTGTGGCCGACGAGGACGTCGGGTCCCCAAGGGGGGGAGATTGTGGCATCCCGCCCTGTGAAGGCCAGGAAAGGCCCAGTTGTGGGTCCGGCCCATATCAGGGGGGCACAATCCCACATCGCTTGGGAGAGTAGAAAATGCATGGTATATAAGCATGGAGCCCCTTCCTACCTAGTACAACGCGTTTTGGGCTAACCCCAAGAACAAACCCGTGCGGGCTTCGGCCCAAAGCGGACAATATTGTACTAGGAGCACCGGGGGACGTTACAGATTGGCTTTTCAAGCAATTTAGAGAATGACAGATGCTATGAATCTAGCAATGAAGGTGGAAACTTAAATCAACAGATCTACTGTTCGTAATTCAAATAACTTTCAATGATCAGCAACAAAAAATTCCTCCAATCAAAAGGAGCTAACGACTATGAGTTACAGTAATCACAAAGATATTTCTTCAGGCCCACTGTCAATTCTGAAGGTGAAAATTCAACTATCGCTTGACCTAATACACAAAGTCGAGAGAAATCATGGTGATCCTTATGCGCACCCTAATTTGGGCAATTGTTTCAGATGCAATCAACACAATCGCCCTACGACCAAAGAAAATCCGAAATGACTCCAATTTCGCCTTCCTTATCAAACTAGAACTTGAATTCTTATGTATGGCGACAACCTCTGTTTCCAGTGCGAAAGATCACATTCCCAAGAGAAAAATCCTCTTTACTAAGCCATGTTTTACAAAACCTTCATCAACTAATCCTTCCATCTATTTCTCAATAGAAAACTTGTTTGATGCAGAACGACTTGAGTAAATTCGTTTCACCACACTTGGAAACACGAACTCCCGAAACCAGAGCTCAATAGATCACCTTTCGATTGCGAATTGCGAATTGCGAATTGCCGATTGCGAATTTGCGATTTACGAAAGTTGCGGAATGAACTAGGCTCTGATACCATGAAAAACTATGCAAAGGGGTTTCAAGAAATTATGCAAATCATCAAAGAAACAAAGGGAGAAAGAGAGAGAGAGAAAAAAAGAGAGGTTAGGGTTTCACATCTTGAATCAATATCAATAGGGAGAGTCCAAATACAAGCTTTTAAAAGGAAAACTAAAATAACAAACTAGGGTAAAGTAAAAAGACTAATATACCCATGCAACACAAAATAAATAAAACCTAATTTTTCTAATAAACTTCATAGAGGAAAAGGGAAATGAGGAGGAAGAAATACTGAGTAATGACAATTATGAAGGAGCTGAATTCAAAAAAGGAGATGTTGGAGAAGAGGTTATATGTGTCATCCAACAACTCTTACTGGCACCAAAGAAATTGGACCATTCACAACGATATAAAATCTTTCAAACCTGATACACCAGCCATAATAAGGTATGCAACGAATTATTGATAGTGGTAACAGTGAGAATGTCGTATCCAAGACCCTTGTAAAGGCATTAAATTTGAAGATAGAGAAATATCACTCCCCATATAAAATTGCTTGGATAATAAAGGGACCTGAAGTATAAGTTCTCGACGTGTGTAAAGTTTCATTATCTATTGGCAAATATTATAAGGATGAGATTATGTGATGTGGATGATAAGGATGTCTGCCATGTGTTACTTGGACGACCATGTCATTATGACGTTGATGTCACTTATAAAGGTTGCGACGACACCTTTTTTTTTGGTGGTTTGATAAGAAAATAATGTTGATGCCACAATCTCCACCCGCCATAGACTATTCCTACTATTAAAGAAGGCCAACCATTAATCACTAGCATAACTGGTTTAAAAATTTTTCAACAAATTCAAGAGCCAAACTCGCTACTAGCATTAGTAGTCAAGCATTACTCGGAGGAGATTACTACAGTATCTACTCAGGTTCAAGAGATAGTTGTGATGATTTATGTAGCGACCCGATTTTTATTTACTTTAAAAATACATTAAATTTAAAACTGTTATAAAACAACTTAAATATTTGTTTATTCTTTTATATTGAAATTAGAGTTCTTTTCTTAAAACCGAATTGATAAAAATCCTTTTCCTTAAACTTGTTACTTAAATCGTACAAATAGCGGAAAACTATAATTATAAAATTTATATTTCTGAAAACGTAGCAGAAGCATAAATAAATAATTTAAAGACAATAAACAACTGTTTACATTATTGATTATAAAACCCTTTATCTCTTTTACTTTCTTTAGCCTAACCAGTCACAACATTTGCGTATGCAAATCCTTTATTAACTGTACATCCATAGGGTACTGACGTCATTACAATAACTTACACCACAAAGCAAACGTGAGTTAACGCCCAAAAAAAAAAAAGAGATGCAAAACAATATATGCCTATAACTGACTATATTAGAATGAAATCCACCCAAACTATTTTTTACTTACGGTTACTATAACATCAACTCATAAATTGAGCTAGAACATTGGAGGATCCGTCTCGGGGAGAGTGGCTGCTAGTCGGCATCTAACCCTTGGGTAGACAGGCTCTCACGACCCGATAAGGGAAGGGTATAATCTCGAGCCTCCTGTTAGGGCAGACAGGCTCTCGTAACCCACCGAGAGAAGGGTATAATCTTGAGTCTAACTGGTTACGATCCGAACTACCTCCCCACCTTCAATTCCCCTTTTATATTCATTTACTTTATTTATTTTTCTCACATAAATGCATCTGAATACCACCCAAATGTGGCTTGTTTCTATTATCATGATGCATGGCAATACGAAACAATCATCCTAAGAAAATATCACAATAATTTGCAAGAAGACGATATGAAAGAGAAGCAATTAATTAGAATTAATGAACTAAACAATGAAGAGCTAACAGAGGCATTTTACATGGCATAATCTTAAATAGAAAACTAGGAATAACACATGACATAGAATTCTAACAACATGCTATACATGACAATATACACTAAAACGTGCTTGACAATTTAAAGGAAATAATAACGAAATACTAACATCCTAATCATGCTTAATAATTAAAGGAAACAACATGTACACTCGAGATGCTAAACATGCTTGGGAATTAAATTAATAGCGTGCAACGAACGTGAACATAATAAATAAAGCAGTATAATAGAAATGCTAACAAATAAATCAAAGCAGACACTGCTTGTGGTGTAGGGCCTCCACTAGCCAAGACTCAATTTCAATTCTTACCTCGAGGCTTTAACGCGTATTAGCACTTAATCGTTATCCTTCTTCTCTTTTTCAATACCTTCACAATTCAATAACATTTACTTATTAATAATAACAATTTATTAATTCCATTGTCTTTTCCTATCCTTAATTGTATAATAGTTATAGGAACCTGTTAATGCCTAAAACGAAACATAACCCTTCTCAATATCCATGTTTAACCAATTAACAACTAGTGCACGTAAAGATACAAGACAACATTTAAGCAGGGAATACTAATGTCTATCAACATCCAATAGCAGATAACCAAAGCAGAACCAACAATAATATCCAAACAGGACTCACAGATTATTAACCATTTTGCATAACATACCCTAACTTTACCACAACAGTGAACTCTCCCCAATACATCACGACAATAATTACTAGATATATATAGAAGCACAACTAACCATGAACAATTCACTTCCAACTTCAGGCAACAGAGTATACATCCATTCTTCACATCCAATAACAACATCATACATACAGACCAGAAGTCCACATGGCAATTACTGGACCATGTATATTTATTTTTGATAACAATCACCATTTAATCACTTATGCATCACATATATTGGGCAGAAATGACAACAATAATTCATACCAAACATACCCAAGAACAGGGGAGGAGACCATTACCTGAAGCATCTGAGAAGCACACCCAAGGCCAGGAGCAAGAGCTTCTCCTCTAGGCCTTCTACTCTCACAGTCTCTCTCTCTCTCTCTATTTCTTCGGAGAAGACACACTCGGTCATCCTTCCCCAGAGAGAACTCTCTTTCTCTCTCTCCTTCTTATTCTTTCTTAGCTGAAGACAGCACCAAAAGATAGGGAATTTATTTCTCAGCTTCCTCAGAAGGACTTGCGTCCTTTCCCCCTTACATCCATAGCTATCTTGGTGACAAAGAGCAGTGGTGGTGGTCATAAAGCGGAATAACTGTAGGAAATAATTGGAGAATATGCCAAAATGTTTGATGAAGAACTGTCGGCAGAACTCAATTCGTGAACCGCGTTTACAACAAAACCACCAGGCAGCAAGCCATTGACCGAAGCCCGGCTGAAATCCGACCAAAATCCCCCTATTGATCTCAATCTCCACCTCTGCTATTCCTCGGTTTGAAACTTTACTGCACATGGGAGAAATCGCCCCGTAGTCCGAGCGTTCCGCAACCCACACCACGGCAGCAAAAGTTGCACAATCGAAACAACAGATATTTCCCTAAACTGAAATGCTTACCTCGGTTAGTAGCGGAGAATACAGCAGCTCGCGCACACAGTTCATCCAATCCCACAGCTCCATTCCAAGAACGCCCGAGCCCTAGCCACCTCGCGTCATCCTCTCCCCAAGTGTGCCCGAGACCTATGATGCCAACCGGAAAGCTCGTCGGAAATCGTCGCCCAGGACTCAGCTTCACGAATCCCCTTCGCTCGATCTCTCCCTCTCTCAATTCCACCTTCTTTCTCCAATTTTTTCAGCTATGGGTTTTGCTTAAGAAAACCCCTTCTTTTCATTTCAGCAAAACCAAACTACTTAACCAGCAACGAACCGGACAGCTCCAACCAAACCGGTTCAGTTTCCCCCTTTTTAATCTTATCCTTTTAAACTCTCAATTCCATTTAACTTAAGTTTAATTTATTTCATTCATATTTATTTTAGTTTTTTTAATTTAATTCCTTTAATTAAATTCTTCATTCTTCATTTAATTTAATTATATACGACTCAATTCCGATTCTCAATTTATTTTGAATATTTCTTGACGATAAGTATCAGTCCAATTTAAATTCTTCGATTCAGTTTCTCAAATTAATTTCCCATTTAATAAATCCTCAATAATTATCTTAATAATCTCCAAATAATTTCCTCATCAAATAATTCATCATTTATCCAATCTTACCCAATTAATTCTCTATTTATTTTTACTTAATTCCGTCACAAAAAATCAAAGGTATTACAATTTATCTCCAACTGAATTACCAAATGAATTGCTTCCTATGCGAAATATTAAACACCACATTGATTTAGTACTAGGTGCTGCTTTGCCCAATTTTCCACACTATCGTATTGAGTCCAAACGAATGCGAAGAATTGCAATGCCAAGTTAATGATCTGTTAAACAAAGGGTTAATCTGCTAAAGTATGAGTCCTTGAGCAATATCTGCACTCCTCACCCCAAAGAAAGATGACAGTTGGAGGATGTGTGTAGACAATCATGTTATCAATAAAATAACGGTCTAATATCGTTTCCCCATTCCACGACTCAATGTTATGTTTAATCAACTTGCAGGTGCTGTGATATTTACTAAGTTCGATTTACGAATCAAAATTGTATCTGACCAAGAGATGAATGGAGGACTGCATTTAAAACCAAAGATGGCCTTTTTGAATTGTTGATCATGCCATTCGGATTATCTAACGCACCAGCACATTTATGTGATTGATGACCCAAGTTCTTTGTCCTTTTCTTGGTAAATTTGTGGTGGTATATTTCAATGGCGTTCTTGTTTATAGCAAAACCAGTACCGAGCATTTATCCTACCTTAGAGCAGTGCTAACAGCTTTACGAGCAAGTAATTGTATATCAACTTCAAGAAGTGCAATTTTATGACTGACCATCTTTCTTTTCTTGGTTTTATAGTAGGCAAAGATGAGATTCATGTTGATGCAATCAAAGTAAAAGCAATAAAAGGCCAACTCCTACAACTATACGTGAAGTATAAAGTTTCCATGGTCATGCTACTTTTTACAAGCGTTTAATCCAAGGATTTAGTGTCATCATGACACCAATAACAAATTGCCTAAAACATGGACAATTTCAATGGGGCAAAACACAAAAGGAGAGCTTAGAATTGATAAAGGTCAAGTTATGCAGCACACTAGCACTAGCACTTCCTGATTTTGGTCACGTATTTTGAAGTTGAATACAGTGCTTTAGCATTGGGGATTGGAGTTGTGTTAACCAAAGGCAGTCACCCAATCGAATTCTTCAACAAAAAGATTAGTGAAGCCTGAGATAAGTGGACTAATAATGAATTGGAATTTTATGCAGTTGTTCATGCTTTGAAGCATTGGGAACACTACCTAATTCAACAAGAATTTGTATTATTCACTGACCATTAAGCTTTAAAATTTGTCAATTCTGAGAAAACTATGAATCACATGCATGCCTGGTGGATTACCTTCTTCCAAAAATTCATGTTCACCATCAAACATAAATCAGGCCATCTAAACAAAGTCGTAGATGCACTTAATCATCATGCCTCTTATTGAGCAACAATATGCATGGAGGTGGTGGATTTCAAGTATTCAAAAGATATTTATGCCATAGATGGGTATTATGTGGACTCGTGCGTCAACAAAGAATTTCTCTATTATTTTTTCATTCAAGACGAATATTTATTTAAAGGCACACAATTATGTATTCCTCGATCTTCTTTGCAAGAACACCTTATCAAAGAATTACATGCTTGTGGTTTTAGAGGATATATTGGTCAAGATAAGACAATCAGTTTAGTTGAAGAGAGATTTTATTGGCCTCAACTTAAGCGAAATGTCAGACGCTTTGTTCAACATTTGCCTCGTCTGTTAAAAAGCAAAGGGACAAGTCCAAAACACCGATCTTTATACTCCTCTCTCTGTTCCTGAAACAATATGATAAAATTTTGGTATGGATTTTGTTCTTAGCCTCCCACGATCCCAGCAAGGGGTTGATTCAGTTATGGTTGTTGTTGATCAATTTTAAAAAATGACTCATTTTCTCCTGTGCAAGAAAACTTCTGATGCTTCTTATATAGACAATTTATTCTTTTGAGAAATTGTCCATTTATATGGAGTTCCTTGTGTCCATCACTTCTGATAGGGATGATAAATTTTGGAGTTACTTTTGGAAAACTTAATGGAAATTATTTGAAACTTGATTGAAATATAGAACCACCAATCATCCTCAAATCATTGGGCAAACTGAAGTAATCAATCGTAGTTTGGGTAATATGATTCGAACTGTTAGTGGCAATAAACTGAAGCAATGGGATGCCGCTTTCTCACAGATAGAGTTTGCTTTCAATAGTATGCCTAATCGTTCTACAAAGAAAACTCCTTTTGAAATATTCTATATTATTGCTCCAAGGCATACTGTTGATCTAATTCGTCTTCCTTCTTCTTTTGATGGTAATTTGCATGCTGAAGAATTTGCAGAATAGATCCAACAGATTTATCATGATGTTAAAAATAATTTAGATGAGGCTAATTTGCTTTATAAGTCTACTGTCAATCAACATCGACATCTCAAATTATTCACTGAAGGTGATTTAGTGATGATACATCTGTATAAACATCAGTTTTCTATTGGTACTTACAACAAACTCAAAGATAAAAATATTGGTCTATTTCACATTCTTCAAAAAATTGATGACAATGCCTATAAGATCGATTTACTAGCTGACATGAATATTTCCAACACTTTCAATGTGCTTATATATTTGAGTATTATCTTCCAAATGAGTTTTCTTTGCATCCACATTACTCGATAACGAATTTTCATCAAGAAGAGAAGATTGATGTAGGACAAGGTTATGGCTCAAACCCATAAGTCCATGATATTTTAATATTCGCGATCTTTTTAATATTTTATTTTATCTATTATTTTCATATTTGATTTGATTTTTTTAATTTCTTAAATAGATTTTATCTTTTTCGTAGAAGATTTATATTATTTTGTTAGGGATTTTAAAATATAACCCGAATTCTATTTACATGGTTGTGTTAAACAATAATTTTAGATTTTTTTGACAATAAATACAATTATTTTATTTCCCTGAGAGTTATTTATCTAGTTTTTTCTAATTCTCTGCTTCGATAACAAAACAAAACTTCCATTGCACCACTTAGTTTCCTTAGTACAACCCGAGGGCGAAGCATGACCCCAACTTGAAGCACAATCTCAACATCAACCTAAAGCACGACCAATATCTCAATTGATTCGTTTTCAACATATATTTGATTGTTTCTACTCACTGGTATCCATAACTAAGTCGGCGAACGATAGGTACGAAGATGATATTAAAAATCATTCGATTATTTTATCTAGAAGAGTATATTTTAATACATTGACTGATATGAGAATAGAATATACGTTTCTGTTAATGAAACTAAGATTTTGCAGCAGAAGACAAGTATTCGCTATGGAAATTACTTTTTTCGATGCGAAAAATATCATTTTCGCAGCAAATATTTGCTTTTCATTGCGAAACGTAAGTCATTGACTACAACTATTTCATGTACGGATCCGCTGTGAAAAGCCGATATATCTACTACGGAAAAAAATTTAAATTTTAACGAAAATGTGACAGTGATATTTGCTCGTTAATTTATCATAATTTAATATTTTATTTATTAGTAAAAATTCTTTAGTGTATGCATTGTCATTGATCTCATAATTGAATATTTGTTTTGTTAATTATCCATAAATAAATAATTGTTTAATATTATATAAAAAGAGCAATTGTCAATTTGAAACCTGTACTTTGTAGATAATAACAATTGATATCATATATTTCATTTTTCGGTTCTATGGATCAAACCTGCTTTCTGAAAGCATTTATTTTACGTGGTAATGTGGATGAGAGCAAATTAAAAGTAAGGGATTCAAATGTTTGTTTAGTTGTGAGAAACCAATCAATTACTCAACCAAGTTAGAAAATTTAAGGGAAAATTAGGGGAAAACCAGTATTAAGTGTGGAATAGATTCTTACCCGCCCTGTCACGGACATATACTTGTAGAGTGAAAATGATAAGAATTGAAATGATTATATAATAAGGTAACAAGTTAATTGATTTTGTATCAAATAAATGAAAAACTAAAGAACAATTTTAAAATGATATTATTTTATATAAATATGAATAACAATTTTTTAAGTTTATCTTCCAAATTTTATAATCAAATATAAATAAATAAAGTAATAAAGTCATGATATTGTCTAAAATAATAATGTAACCGAGAACAATTGGTATTGGAATATCCATAATAAATATAATAGATGAAAATTGATTGGTTACAATTGTAAATTTATTCAAATGGAAAATAAGATTTATTCTTTTAAGATTATTTTTTTATTGTTATTTGATGAAGACATTTATTTCGACTATAACGCTATGGCACAACCCAAAAGACCATTGCGACAAAAACAGAGAGCACTCCTATCATTAAGAAGATTCGAACATCCGACCATGTATATAGTGCATAATATCATTTAATAATTGAATGCGCAAACTTTGTTAAAACTAAATACATCCTGTCATGAGACATAATTTTAATTGCACTTTTAAAAATTCATGCATCTAATTTTATTTTAAGTGCACGTGTTTGGTTACCCAACAAGAGAATGAAACATATTTGAATTGGGATTTTGTGACATAACATTGAGAAAAATGAGCAACTATAACATGTGTTGACGTAAATATGGCTAGACATGTAATAATTGAATGCATAAAAATCTTTAAATTTTATAATATTTTTAATTGTTAACTAAGCAAAGCTCACTTAGTAGTCGATGCACTTATGGACTCATGCATAAACTTTAGTCATTTTAGTTAGCGATTTATTGTTTTATGGTGTATTTGAATTTTAATGTTTTGGTAATGGGCTCGAGATTTAAGGCTCTTAATGTCAACAATAGTTTGGCCCGAGTAAAAAGATGACAATAAAATATGGATATTCATTTGAAAGGGAAAAAGATTTGAATTAAAGACATGCAATTACTAACTTTTTATTTTAGAAAATTATAAAAAATATTCTATTATTTTCCAACCCATTTGTAGTAACTTCACATAATATTTATTGAAAATGGAGTTCATAAGAATGTACATTAAATGCGTTATGACTTGGCCACTAGATGATGTTTCCATAGCACGTGATGAATTAAATAAGAGAGACAATAAAACACAACTAGCATGGAAAATTTGTATATTTTTGTGTTTCCATATATATATGAAAAATTAACAAATGAACCACCGTAATTTATGATCAATGACAAGTCAACTTCTAAAGTATTTTTATTAACAATTTAACTACTGAACTATAGAAAAAAGTCACCACAAACATCGCTGTGACGTTTGTCGTTAAACGTATTAATTTTGTTTCGCTGCAGAACGTATAAATACATACGTTATGCGGCGAAATGTGGAAATCAATTAAAAAATACAACGTTCTGAGATAGAACATTCACTTGTCGCCGCGGAACGTCAACCTTCTGCCACAGGACGTCAACTTTCTGTCGCGAAAAGTATTGCATCCTCTGCCTTGTATAAATTACACTACAATCATCGCGATTCTGTCAGTGATTAGCAACCCTAGAGATTTCTGAGAGCTAAAGTGTGTATTTTGGCAAAGTTGAAGCGTTTGTAATTCTTGAATAGCATTGGTGTCTAAGAGTATTGAGGAATCTGTTAACTGTCCATTTGAAGTGGAGCCCATGTTCATAGTTTTTACACATGATGTACATGCAATTGGAGACGAAGTTGCTATAGTGGTGCATTTTATCTCTGCAACTCTAGACGAGGAGGAGCTCCGTTCATTATGCGAATCTAGTGACGAAGACAAGGACATGGCCAAGAGTAGACCTCGACGACTACCACAAGTAAAAGACACGTTCGATGTTATGGGTCTTAGCAAGAAGTATAGTTCATTGAATAAAATTAGAGAAGAAATCGTCGATCATGCATTGAAGAATGGGTAGGGGATAAAATTCACGCACAGTAACTCTCATCAATTGAGAGCTGCCTACCAAGAAGGATGCAGGTGGCAGATGCACGCCTAAAAAATGCAAGGTGAAATGATGTTTCAAATCAAGAGCCATAACGACATGCTTACTTGCTTGAGAAGTATGGAAAGTCGTCATGCTTCTGTCAAATGGGCGACAACACATTACTTGGATAGATTTAAAAATCAGCGGGACTGAGACCTTCCTTCCATAATTGAGACAGTCATGAAGGATTTTAATGTCAACATTACACCCAACCTTACTAGAAGGGTAAGAAATGCAGCTAGAAAAATGAATGAAGAGGATGACAATGAGCAATACAAGCTCATATGGTTGTATACTGAGAAGATTTAGAGGTCTAATCTTGGAAGCTCGCAATGTGTTCAACTAGAGATGAATATATTTAAAAGGATGTACAAGTGTTTAGCTGTATGTAAGATGGGGTTGTTAAACTGTGGTAGATCGGTTATTTGTTTGGATAGTTGCCCCTTGAAGGGAGCGACTACAGGCCACTTGCTCACTATTGTCAGCATCGATAGGAACAATGAAATTTATCTGATTGCTGTAGTAGTGATTGAAGTAGAAAATAGAGATTATTGGAGTTCGTTTTCGGAATTGTTGCTCAAGGATCTCAACACCCTATCTTGCAATGGGTGAACAATTATTTCTGATCGACAAATGTTGCAGTTGATTACTTTTGCCATCTATGTTTATGTTATGCGTTGTGTATCAATGTTTGACTCATATTATTATTTTTTGTATGGGCTGGTGCCAGCTGTCAAAGAGGTTGCAGGGTAAGTTGAACATCGTTTTTGCGTCTGACACTTGTTTGCAAAATTTCAAAAACAATTTAAAGGCAGGTTGTTCAAAGATGCAATGTGGGTTGCTTCTAGAGCCACAACATGAGCGCATTTTAGAGAGATGACAAAACTATTTTTGCTCGACCCGGCAGCCCACACATATGTACGAGGAATAGATGCGAGATTCTGGGCCAAACATGCCTTGAGCTCCATCCCAAAGTGCGACATAAGCTTGAACAACTTGAGCGAGTCCTTTAATGCCTGCATTCTACCAGCCTGGGACAAACTGATTCTCAATATGTTTGAGATTATAAGAAAGGGCATCATGAAGGATTGTTAAAAAACACGAAAAGATGGCGCACTCGACAGATCTTTTGTGTCTACATGTCAAGAATTGGCTTGGTAGACTACAACTTGTAGGTCGAAATTGGAGTCCTATTTTTTCAAGCAAGACCCATTTTGTAGTGAGCAACGGTAACAAACAGTACTCTATCAATTTAGATAGGCATACTTGTAACTATTACCGGTGGGAGTTGACTGGCATCCCGTGTGTCCATGCAATCGTGTATGCAATTTATGAGGACATCTCCCGAGGACTTTGTGCATGAGTGCTACCACCGGGAAACATACATGACGATTTACTCCCACTTTGTCAGCCCGGTCAGTGGACAAATCATTTGTCCTTTTGTGACAGATCTTGATCTAATTATGCCACTGCCATTTAAGAGACGTCCTAGAAGGCCTAAAAAATAAAGGATAAGGGATGTTGACAAGGCCCCAAGCCAGATAGTGCTGCCTAGGAGACATCTGAACATGACGTGTGCCCGATGTGGGTGTGTGGGGCACAATTCCCACACGTGCAAAGGTGGAGGCCCAGAGTCAAGTGCATGTGGCAGCCGTAGGTCTAGAGGCAGAGGAAGCTAGTAAGGCACATTTATGGGCTTCACAGTTCTCGACAAGTCCTCGAGACTGTTCCTGACATAGTTCACGAGACGCAGGTGAGCACATTATTACGTTTACGTTTTCATGTGTTATTTAAACTATGCTAATTTTATTTGTAATGTGTTATGTAGGAGTATGATGCGGAAGGTCCACAAACACAAATAAACACAAATGTGAACCTTAACCTTCCTTGATTAGATTTGACATTGCCTTGTTAAAATATGCTACTTTGCCTATATTTCAAGCTGGAAGTGATTCATCAAAGCCTATTTACTTGCCTACGGAGGTGTATGATTTTTATTTTTTCTTTTTCCAAATGCTACATATAAATTTTAACATTATTCATTGTGAACTTTTTTAATTTCAGCTATGTGAGATTGTTAGTGGGCAAAGATATACGAAGAAGTTAAATAAATGACAAGTTACTACTCTTTTAAGAGTAACAAGTAAGCACCCATCACAAAGACAAGTTACTTAATCAAATCCTATTTTAGCTATGTGAGATGATATGGTTATAATAGAATTAATAATTTGATTGTTGATCATGAATGGAAATTGATTAGTTTGTGTTTGTAATGAACATGTAGATGATATGGTTATAATAGAATTGATAATTTGATTGTTGATAATGAATGGAAATTGATTGGTTTGTGTTTGTAATGCACATGTAGATGATATGGTTGTAATGAAATTGATAATTTAATTGTTGATGATGAATAGAAATTGATTAGTATGAAAATGTAAAATTAGCAACTTTTCTCCAAGCAATCGGTCGATCAACCTCTCCCTATTGATCGACCGTCCTTCAGCTATCACCAACAAAATTTTGAATATATACTTCAGACCTTCGACCACCCCTCACTTTTTGATCCACCGCCTTTCAATTTTCTTGAATCTCTGAAGGCTATGAATGACCTCAATTCAAAGGGTGATCGACTGGACATAGCCAAGTTCGACCACAGAGAACCAGAGTCAGCGTCCACGTCGACGTTCTGCGGTGAAAAGTTGTCATTCTGCACTGAAAAGTTGGCATTCTGCGGCAGAACGTCATACATTCTGCAGTGGTACCCCGTGTTTCTATGGTGGAATGATGTGTTTTGGCACAGAACGTCAGCATTCCTGTGCCTTCTATATTTCAGTATTATGCATAGGTTACTTAAATTGTTGCAATGAACATGTTAGTTGTTTGTTGATGATGGATGAAATAGATAATTTAGTTTGAGTCAAAGTTTCTTTCTTTCTCTTTCAAAAAATGAAAATTTTGCAAGAGTTTCCTTTATTTTAGTCTGTTCTCTCTGTGACACTATCAAAACCAGAAATCTAAACAGATATTATCCAAGTAAACATACATATAAACATATATTATCCAAGTACATTAAGTAAACATAAACACATAAAGAGACAATTAATTTTTTATTATGTATAACAAAATCAGTATCTCAATCTGTATCCATAAACATCTCAATTACACTAAGCAGCCTTCTTGCGAGATTTCTTCCGCAAATTCTGATAGAAAATGACAACTGCGGGTTCATGTATACGTTGGACGCATTGGGGAACAATAGACTCTTATCAGGTAGATCTTCGTAATGGTGGAAGTAGGTCTTCTTACAATTTCGGAGCAGCCTACTTGTACACCGAAAGATGTGGTGCGGGATGAAATGAAAAGGGAAAAATCAGTACATAAGCAGAAAACAATATGAATCTACAAAAGTGAAAGAATGTACTTCTTTATGTCAGTTGGCGCTACGATGATCGAAATCGCTTCATGCAGCAACACCTGGTAAGAGTAGTGAGTGTGCAGGTCAATGAACGACAAAAATACGCTTGCTTTGGGTGTGACTAAAATGCAAAGGAAGCATGCATAAGAACAATTCAAACATGAACAGAAAACTGGATAAGCGAGATGTTCACTTATGTGAATCCACCATAATGTCAATAGCAATTTTTTAAATTAAACCTCAAAGTATTCTTCTTCGTTCAATACAAAACACTGCATACAAAGAACACAAAGCAATGATAAGTATAAAGATAACATCTTCTAAACTACTTAATTCAACCGAACGTAATTCTCACTGTGTTTGCCATTGCTTCTTGCTTTGGGAAGATGATCTCAGTGATATGGTACTCATCTTGAACCTGAAAATGAAAATTGTAATACCTAAAAAATATTTCCCTGATGTATGCCATGGTTGGAACAATTCATATGTTATGGTACGTGTTAGTTTATGCCAGATTTATATGGGGTAATATTATGGAATAATTAAAGTACAAAATTTTGATGAAAAAACGTATACTTGAGATTTTGGACGCAGTGAGTATTATGTGCATTTGAGTTTCAAATGCACGCAGACTAGAAGCTGCATTCGAAAATGCATTGCACATTGTCCCCAGTGTTTTGGGACGATGCAGGACGAGGGCGGCCAGGAAGAGTTCGAATCTGTCCAAATTATCAGACTTTTCAAATGAACGCGGACAAGGCACGGACGCGTTCCTTCGTCCGAAATCGCAATTATAAGGAGAATAAGGACTTGAACCAGTTTGGTCCAACTCAGTTTGGATTTAAAATGTGGCATGGTTCTTAATTAAAGCAGAAAAATTGAGTATGGTTAATTAGAATTAAGATGTAACTTGTAAGAATACAATTAGGTGAGATTAATAATTAGTAAGTAAAAGATTTAATTAATAGGGAATTAAATGGTGATTGGAGGAGAGAACTGGTTCAGTAGGAGAATTGGTTCAGTAGGCCTTCTGTTGGTCCAGCTCGGGTTCATCAGAAGGGAGAAATGTTTTATTCTGGCCTTCGGCCATTTCGTGAAAATGGAGTGAGAGAGAGCGAGCGATAGAGTGGGTCGAGAATCATATACATATATTTCTGTGCCAATTAGTATAATCTTATTCCATCTGTTTACCATTCCAAGAGACAAACGAATCTTTGAGATCTTCTGATAATTGGATGATATGTAATCCAAAGTCTATATAATTCAATTTAGAAAAATAAATACTTTGACAATTGTGTCCAATGCCATCAATTTTGGTAACACAAACCCTAATTTTTCATTTTATATTGATTGTCTCGAGAAATTTTAACAAATAAATTTTAGAAAAGGTGAAAAAATTAGGAATAGAATCAGATTGAACTGGTTAAATCAAGCTGAATTGATATTCTTGGTCTCTTAGATTTGATTTTAAAAAATCTATTTTGTAATCGAAGCGATTAAAATCAAAATTTTCATTTCCATTTTTAATCCTTTTCTTTTTAAATAGATAGAAACTAAATTAAATTAATATTATAATTATATACATATTTTTATTTTAATCTTAAAAATTTTGAAAAATCAAATCAAACTGACCAAATCAATGTTAAACCAAATCAAAGCCAATGCAAAAAAAAAAAAAAAAAATTAAATTAAATTCTAAACTTGTAACACTAAACTGAACAAAATGGAAAGAATGAAATTGATTACGAAATTTAGGGGTGTTCAAAATCGAACCGAACCGATGAATCGAATCGAAATCGATTAAAAAATTGAAACCGAATAAGGTTTTTTTTATTAAAAAAACAAAATAAGGTTCTCTTTTGTAAGAACCGAGTGTTTTGGTTCGGTTACCGATTTTAGTTTTTCAAAACCGAAAAACCGAAACTGAACCGCATAAATACATTTATAGTGTTTTTTTGTTTTTGAAGTTCTATATTCGGTCATTCGTGCCTCAGCCTCTGAAGTAATTTTAGCTCCAAAAGACCTAATAACTATTTTTTAGACAAAATTTTGTTTTGAAAAGAGAAGAGGAGTAATAATTTTATTGTTATTAATTATGTTTTTATAATTTTTATACAATTTTTATAATAATATTTGAAAAAAATTAATAAAGAAAAAACCGAAACCGAATCGAAACCGGAACCAAGATTTTAAAACCGAAACCGAATCGGTTCTGATTTTTCTAAAACCGATTCTGGTTTTATAATTTTAAAACCGAAACCGACTAGTTTGATTTGATTTCACATCAAAACCGAACCAAACCGAACCATGAACACCCCTAACGAAATTGGATCAATTTAGTTTTGGTTTTAAAAAATTAGAAACCAAACTAATCGGTTCTATTTCAACTAAGGGAAGAGCCAACCGGCCCACACAAATTCTACCCCAGAAAAAATTCCCTCCTCTTTTATATATATATATGTATAGATGGAAAAATGACAAAGTAACCATCGTACTTTGTAATAAATGATAAGTCAATCACTAATTTTTTTTTATTAACAAAATTAACTATTGAACTATGGGAAAAAGTCGCCGCTAACATCGTTGTCAAGTTTGCTGTTAAACACTTTAATTTCCAACCACGGTAGCTCAACTACTAATCCGTCGCAGCTCAAATTTTTTTTAAAAATAACCTTATAATATTGTTGGCCCTCCGCAGATCATATATGATCGTTGCGGGTTGGCAATAAAATGCGGCGGTTTAATACCAAGCCGCTGCGGGTTGACTATAAACTGCGGCAGATTATACTGATCCATCGCGGTTCATCGTGCCTTGCTCTTTGTTCCTCTGCCCTACTATATAAGACTCGATTGTGTACTCCAGCGAGTTCATCGTGAACCACGATATCTTTGGTGAACATTCGTACTCTCATACCTTCGTTCCACATTGTGTAATCGATACCAATGGATTCCCGTGCAAAAGAAAAATGATGCTCAAGCAAAAAGATGGTTCGTCGCAAACTCACGAAATGACGAACTCTGCCCGTGAACGCCGTCGACTTGCAACTGACCTCATCGGTCAATTTCATCGGACAGTACCAGCCACGATGCAAGATGGAACACCTGCAGTGAAAGGAGCAACTGCCGCGGTGCAAGATGGAGCACCTGCAGCGAAAGCAACACTTGCCAAAGTGCAAGCTGGAGTATTCGCGTTGGGTGAAGATGGAGGAACCGAGGTTGAAGGACAACCTCAACCTCAACTATAGCCTCAACAATGACTGGCAGGAGGCGAACTGGTTCGTTTCCAACTCATTGCAGTGGGTTTCCACTTCCCACTCTTTAGGACAGTCTACATGAATGAATGGTATGAAGATGATATTAAGCACCGTTCAATTATTGTTTTTAGAAGAGTAGATTTCTAGTCATTGGCTGGGTTGGAAATTGAACAATTGTTTGAGGGGCTAGCTTAGCTGGTTTGTGCCGATTGGGTGAAAGTTATTGTGAGAGGATTGTGAAGTTGTTTTATGCAAATTTGGAACTGTCTACCCAGTCATTAGAGGTCTAGACTTATATGTTTGGACTGGAGTTAAGGCTGACTCCCAACAATCTTAACATGATGCTTGAATGTGCGATGGAGGGACAAGATATCAGTATTACCACATGTCTTGGAAGCCACTTTCATCAGGCGAGGAGAAGGGCTAACAGTGATTAGATTGTCGACCAGGATCCCGAGATTAGTGCATACAAGAAGCCAAAGTCTAGTGAACTGAATGTCATAACCCGAGTGATCCATATCATCATGATGCTCACTATTTTTCCTCGGGATGGACATCGAGACCATGTTATCTGCATGAATCTCTATTTGCTCTAGAAGGTGTTCACTAGGAAAACAGTGGACATCAGATATGTCATTTTAAGTCACATGCATGACATGCTGAACAACCCGGCCAAGAGTCTGCCATTCAATTGGCTCATTTAGAGGATTGTTGAGCAGTCTGGGGTACCAATCTCAGAGGATGAGTCGAGAATCGAAGAGAAGGCCACAAACATCCACAAAAAATTGAAAGTGGATCGAATAGGGTTTAGTAAAGTTTGAGGGGAATGGGTACGTAAAACATCGAAGAAGCGAGGTATAGTGTCCCAACTGCCAGCACCCCGTCCCTCCCCCCCCCCCCGAGTTTTATGACCTCCATGCCCCTCAGTGGCTTAGCCTTCAGCTCCCTCGGAGGAACAATCTGGAGCCCCCTCGAAGGAACAACCTCCAGCATCGCCTTTGCAGCACATGGAGGGGGATGCTCCGCAGCCGATGACTCCACCCCTTCCTTAGACATCTCATTTTACTTTGATGCCTGAGGAGATGTCCGATTGGATGCAGTGTTGAACATAATAGAAATGATGGAAGAGCCCCTTCAAATTAAAAAAAATGGAGGAGCAAGGTCAAAAAATGGAGGAGCGAGCAAAGGAGCGGCATCATGAAATGTTGACAGCATTTCAGAGAATGGAGCAGCGAGTAGCCCTTCTAGCAGCCTCTCCATTGTCTTCTTCAACAACGGAAGCTATAGACCGCTTGTAAGAAATTTACTTTTTACGCAAAGTCTAGTATTTACTTTATTTGTGTGTGACGTAATAACGTATCTGAAATTTGCAGCACCATTGCCCTAAGAGGCCAACCTGCTCCTCCTGCCGTGCTTGCCAAGGTGCAGGAGATAGGTGTGTAAGGTGGATCGCAGCCTCCGCCACTTAAAACTGGGCATGTGATATGTCTTTGATTTGGTTATATATGTGTGTTTGTACTTATGCATGCCTTATTAGTCTGATAGGCTTTTGTCAAAATATTTTTTTGTAGCTAGGTCAACTGATGGATATTTTCAAGAAGTATGGAAATACTTGGATGAATGTGGAGACGTGCACAATTCTTTCGGGAAAGCTGGTTCAGGATGAGTACACAATCACTGAGATCAACTTTTTGCAGCAAGTAGGGACGGAAAAAATAATGAGAATCGTTCTTTGTATCTTAGTTTAGAAACTTTTATCTTTGTACTCATCCTTGCTTTGCTTTCTTTGTATGTAGTGGTATGCGGTGAACGAAGAAGAATACTTCAAGGTTCAACATCAAAAATCGCTACTAACAATAGGGTGGATTCACATAAGTAAACATCTCGCTTTTTCAATTTGTCATTCGTGTTACTATAGTTTTAATCCGTGGTTTATATTTCAGTCACACCCAAAGCAGCCGTGTTTTATGTCGTCCATTAACCTGCACACTCACTTCTCTTACCTGCAATTGCTGCCTAAATCAATCTCGATCATCATAGCACCATCTGAAAAAGAGTGGTATATTTTTTTTTTCTCTTGTGTAGATTCATATTGATTTTTGCTTATGTGCTGATTGTTCCCTTTGCATTTTAGTCCACAGAACATGTTTTCATGTACGAGTGAGGGGTTCAGGGTCATTCGACATTGCAAGAAGAAGGAATATTTTCACCATCATGATGATGAACCTGTGGAGGGTCCGTTATATGCCAAAGCATCCAACATATACGTGGACCCGCAATTGTACTTTGAAATAACGGATTTGCGGCCAAAACCTAGCAAGAAGAAGGCGATTTAGGGTAGTTGAGATGTGTAGGGATATTACTTTGTTGTACATAATAATGAATTCATTGACTTTTTACATGTTTATATTTTCTTTTTTCTGTTTGGATAATATATGTTGGGAAAAATATCCGTTTTTGATAATGTCGCGGGGGTATAGACTAAAAACAAGAAAAACTCTTGCAAAAATTTCAATTTTTTAAAAGTGGTTAGTTGTGGATAGTTGACAAACTGCCGCGGTTACACATGAGCCACTACGGATTTATTGATGGGGTGTAGCGGCCTGATAACTATTTGCCGTGGTGAGGTATCAGTCCATAGCGACCCGTTAGACGACTGAATTACAGATTCAAATTTTTACTTGCGGAAAGGTTGGCAATTTGACATTTTTATACTAATCAATTTTCATTTATCATCAACAACCAAATTTATCAAACCAATATATCAATTCAATTACAACCATATATTACAACCGCAAACCAAATGAACTTCATTGTTTATGTCACGACCCGAAGACGGGCCTAACAGAACCGCCGGGTCAGGCGACCCGATCCTCATAGAGAACCCGATCACCCAGCCCAAGGCGTGAGTTTTGCGGAAGACTTTATAATATTTAATTCGGCCCAAGATAATATGGGCCTAGGTCCGAGTAGGGATCACGAGAAGATAACAGTGCATAAATTAAAATAAAATCCAAGTACTGTGCAACAAATACAAAACCAACTGTGTTTAAGGTTTACAGACCAAATGTAAACATTCTCACCAAATAATGATAAACACTACAAGTGTAAATAACAGAATACTTTAGCTCCTGATCCTCAGCTGCTCTTGCCTTTACCTGAAGTTTTGGGGGGGAGTCGTTTGGGATGAGTGACTAACTCAGTAAAGTATGGCTATACTAAATGCACCTCATGCAAAACTGGTTTTGTACATTTTTCGAAAACAAGGTTATGTTTCATTCTACCGTACATGGATTTTTAAAATCACTTTAAAACTCTTTATCATTTTACCAAACCGACCCAAGGGCCGTCGATGAGGCTTTTATTAAAATCTTGCTGTATACATAGACAGCTATACCTCGCAAAATAGGCCATCATCGTTTTCCAATTCGAAAACGTCGTCAGTGAAAAGGGGTGGTCACTCATGGACTCACCCGCCACACAACACAGAAGAGGTGGTCACCCGTCGGTGACAACACCTTATGAGGCAGGAATAATGACGACGATCCGAAGATTCCGTACGTCACCCGAGTTGCCGGCGCACCTGGCTGCACGACACAACCCGTATAATCGTATAATCGTATAATCAAATAAAACGGATACAGTTGCTCGCTATATGTGGACTTAGGATAAACAAGTCTCAGCGATTAACAACCGTCTGATCCGTGGGACAAATCCTGGCCAGGTTTAGGGGCTTGCGACCCAAGGAGGCGTCATCACCCTCCCATACGAGGTTTACGACTTTCAGGAGTTTCAACCTGAGGACACGTCACCAATGCCCTACCTATAATTTTCGCACGTCAAACAATCAACCTTCACGCAGCAGAAGGTATCAAAGGGGATGGCGGGTCCATCCCTCAACATGGGCACATTAAATCTCAAACCATGTACGGAATTTAAACTTGGGAAAACATACTACTAATAAAAACGGACGTGCTGTCGAACAGTCCCCGTCATTTTTCAAGTGTGGTAGTCCACAAAATAATCATTTTGAAAAAAACGAAATAGGAAGCAATATAACGCAAGAGGTATAGAAATCCCTACCTCGACGGCGGTCTGCCTTACCAACCAGAGCAACCAATTACGCAAGAATCGTATCTCACTCGCTGAAATTGACCAAGCCTGACAAATGTATAAACGCAAGAATATCATAATTAAATTCTAGAGAATAAGCGAGGGTCCTATACAAAGACCAACCAACTTGCAAAGAATTCCAATAAAGTTTCCAACTTTATCTAACAATATTTCTTAAACTGATAATCCAAATCACGAACACCTACACGGCTTTAAAAATCAAAAGTCTCATTCCTTTAACATTGATAGATTCCATTTCAACCATACAAGCGATTCGAGTATGTATAATGTAACAATAACTATCAGCTTCTCAACCTTATCTTAACTTATCCTTTTATTCAGCAACCCATATATCTAGAAAATTCTCAATTCCTAAACAGTAGCAGAACAGTGCATAGAACTCTACCCAGCTAACAACTTTAAACAAACAGAAATCAACAGATATCTCCATCTCAACATTGACAGTGCACGAGGAAACCAGAACTCAACCAATTGACAGAGTACAAAAAAAATACAGCCTCTGATCTATCACCAAAAACAGAACCCATTATCGATGAGCATTTCAACTAAAATCCCTCAACATAACGAAATCGAACTCTGTCCTAAATGGCAGAAGAAAAATCCACCAAAACAACGATTCACTCCAAATCAGAAACAAATCCACATTCAAGACTAAAAATTCGGAATAAGAATATCCAGCATTGAACTCATCACGAAATGGAAACGGAGCAGCAAATCGAAAGAAGCCTCACCGAAACAGAACAGAATCGTGTTCTGTTTACTTGCCGGAATCGGATCCGGAGCTGCTGTCGCCGGAGTTGTTCGTCCGGAATCCTTTCGATCGATCGCTGTAAACCAAATCACCAATCAACCAACGACATCATAAATCCCAAATTTAACACCGGAATAAAACTCGGATCGAAACCTCACCCACTAAACAGATCGGAGGAGTTTGTCACCGGGAACGAAATCTGCTCGTCGTCGGAAACCGGCCTCGGAATTGCCCCGTCACCGATCGGGAGTCGCCGTTCGCCGGAGCCGAAGGATCGGCTCAACTCGGAGCTCCGGCCGCAGATCTGGACTCGCCGGATCTGCTCGAGATCGGCAGTTCGTCGCTCGGGGAATCGGCCGTTGGCTCTCGGCCGACGTCGCACGGCCGCGGTTCGCAGCCGGAAGGAGCGCCGAGAAGATTGCCGGAAACCGAGCTCCCTGTCTCGGCCGGCGTCGCCATCGCTGTCGGGAGTCGCTGCCGTCCGTTGGTCGCCGGCGTCCGGCGTCCCTCTTCGCCGTTCGCCTTCTCTCCCTCCATCGATTTCTCTCCATCGGCCGACGCAGAAGAAAAAGGGGGGGAGGAAATATGGGAGAAGAGGAAACCCATTTCCTCTTCTCCAGATTTAGGTTTTTTTTAATTTTAATTTTAATTTTTTTTTTTTTTTTTTTTTTTTTTTTTATATTATAACAACTTAAACCCTGGACTTTATGGGTTCAAAGGCATTGGGCGGGATTTTTCCCCCTCTTCTCAATCTCTTTTCCTATTTCAATTATTATAACTCATTTATTTCCTTTATCCAATAATTCTCTAATTTCTTTTCCCAATTCAAATAAATGTATATAAATCAATTATACACATTATATATCACATAGGCTATTCAAATTCTCAATTTAATCCAAACATCATCTAACGATGTTATAAATCCAATTTAACTGTCCAATTTCGTTCCTTAATTGGATTCTTTATTCGAAAAAAATTTCAACTTCACCGATTTTGACCAATTGACCAAAATTGCATACGTGGCCGCTACACGACAATTCGGTCAACTTCAACGCCATGACCGATTTTCAACGCGAAAAATTTACACGTGGAATTTCTTATTTAAAATTTTACGGCTTTTACAGTTTATCTCTTAACCTTCCTTGATTAGAGAAGACAACGCTCACTCAAAGTGATAATTAACTATGCATCGAAACTAGACATACACCGTGTACAATAGTTTATTAGAGGTTCTATAATAGGCTACCTCGAATGAACTATTGTAGATGACGTATTCTACTGTCGCCGCATAGGTAATAGTCACTTTAGTTGAATGTTGTCTTTTTTAATCAATTAAGGTTAAGGTTCACATTTGTGTATGTTTGTGTTTGTGGACTTTGCGCATCATACTCCCGTAGAACACATTGCAAATGAAATTAGCATAGTTCAAATAACACTTAAAAACATAAATGTGATAATGGGCTCACCTGCGTCTCAAGATCTATGTCGGGAATTGTCTCGGTGACTCTCTCGGGGACTGTCTCGGGGACTATGTTAGGAACTATCTCAAGGGCTATCTCAGGGACTCTGAAACCTATAAATGTGCCATCCGACCTTCCTCTACCACCTCTGCCTCTACCTCTGCCTTTGTTGCCTCTGCTGCCTTTGCCGCCACATGCACTGGACTTTGGGCCTCCACCTTTGCACGTGTGGGAATTGTGCCCCCCACCGGCCACGCGTCATGTTCAAATATCTTTTGGGTAGCACTGTCCAGCTTGGAGCCTCGTCAACATCCCGTATTCTTCATTTTCAAGGCCTTCCAGAATGCCTCTTAAATAGCGGTGAGATAATTTGATCAAGATGCGTTACAGGAGGCCACATGATTTGTCCACTGACAAGGCAGACAAAATGGGAGTACATCGTCATGTATGTTTTCCGGTGATAGCACTCATGCACAAAGTCCTTGAGAGATCTCCTTATGAATTGAATACATGAGACTGCATGTACACACGGGATGCCGGTCAACTCCCATTGGTAACAGTTATATGACCGTCTGTCCAAATCGACACTTTACTATTTGATACCATTGCTGACCTCAAACTGGGCAACACCTGAAAACTGGGGACTCTAATTGCGACCTACAAGTTATAATATGGCAAGCAGATTCTTGACCTGCGACACAGAAGGTCCGTCAAGCGCGCCATTTTTTTGTTTTTTAACAATCCTTCCCATAATGCCCTTTCATATGATCTCGAACATACTGAGAATCGGTTTGTCCCAGGCTGGTAGGATATAGGCATTGAAGGATTCGATGAAGTTGTTGAGGCTTATGCCACACTTGGGGATGAAGCAGAAGTCATATTTCGCCTAGTATCTCTCATCTATTCCTCATAGATAGTTGTGCGCTACTCAGTTAAGAAAAAGTAACTTTGTCATCTCTCTCTTAAAGTGCCTCTCTTTTTTGGCTCTAGATGCGGCTCACATTGCATCATTAAACAATTTGTCTTTAAATTGTTTTTGAAAATTGCCATATAGGTGTCAGATGCAAAACTGATGGTCTGCTTGCCTTGCCACCTCTTTGACAGCTGACACTAGCCCCTACAAAGATTCATAATATGAGTCAAACATTAGTACACAACGCATAACATAAACATAGAAGGAAAAAGTAATTAACCACACATTTTGTCGGTCAGAAATAATTGTCCACCTATTGCCGGTCGGGGTATTTAGATCGTCAAGCAACAATTCTAGAAACCAACTTGAAGAAGCCTTATTTTCAGCTTCAACCACTACTATAGTAATCAAATACATTCAATTGTTCCTGTCGATGGTGACAGCAGTGAGCAAGTGGCCCGGAGTCGCTCCCTTCAAGTTGAAACCATCCAAAAAAATAACTGTTCTACTACAGTTCAGCAGACCCATCTTGCATACAACCAAACGCATGTACATCTTTTTAAATGCACTTATCTCTAGGTCAACACGCAACGAGCTTCCAGGATTAGACATCCGAATCTTCTCGGCATAAGACCATATGAGCTTGTATTGCTCATTGCCATCCCCTTCATTAATTTTTTTGGCCGTATTTTTTGCCCTTCTAGCAAGGTTGGATGTGATGTTGACATTAAAGTCTTTCATGACTGTCTCAATCATGGAAAAAAGGTCTCAGTCGGCCTGACTTTTAAATCTGTCCGAGTAATGTGCTGCCACCCATTTGACAAAGGCATGATGACTTTCCATCTTTCTTGAGCAAGTATAAACGTCATTGTAGCACTTTATTTGAAACGTCATTTTACCTTGCATTTTTTAGGGGTGCATCCGCCACGCGCATCCTTCCTAGCAGGCAGCCCTCAACCGATGAGTGTCACTGTGGGTGAATTTGATCTCGTACCCATTCTTCAATGCATGATCGACAATTTCTTCTCTAATTTTATTCAGTGAACTATACTTCTTGCCAAGACCCATACCAGCGAACGTGCAGTCTACTTGTGGTGGGAGTCTAGGCTTACTCTTGACCATGTCCATCTCTTCGTCACTACTGGATTTGCATAATGAACGGAGCTCCTCCTCATCCTCCTCGTGTAGAGTTTCCGAGATAGAATACAATACTATAGCAGCTTCGTCTCCAATTGCACGTACTATATTGGTAAAAAATGTGGATGTGGGCCCCACTTTAACTTGATAGTTAATAACAGATTTCTCAACACTCCGAGACACCATTTGATGTTCAATAAAGGCTTCAACTTCGCCAAAATGCAGTTCAATTCAGCTCTAAAAAATCTCTAGGGTTTACTAATTGTTGACAAAATCTCTGAGAAAATCGTGAGGAGTGTACTGTGAATTTGTACAAGGCGGACGACGTACGATAAACCGCGGCGGATCAATATTAATCCGCAATGGTTTATAGTCAATCCGCTGTGGCTTGGTATTAAACCGCCGCTGTTTATTGTCAATCGGCGGTAGTAATATATGATTCGCGGCGGACCATCAATATTATAAGGTTATTTTTTTAAAAAAAATTGAACCGCAGCGAATTAGCAAACGAGTCGTCGTGGCTGAAAATTAAAGCGTTTAACGACAAACGTGACGGCGATATTAAAAGGAATTTTTTTTATAGTTCAGTGGTTAATTTATTAGCAAAAAAAATTTAGTAATTAACTTATCATTGATTACAAAGTACGATAATTAATTTGTCATTATATATATATATATATATATCACACGTAGCAACAAGCTTCTATCAAATCCATGTTTCTCAACTACTAAACCAACGACAATTTCAACCTTTCCTGCTGCTGCTTGCCCCCTAATTAGAGCTACTTTTCACAAAATTTTAAATTGTAGGCTTACTTAGTTTAGATCTGTAAATTTAAATTTATTTATATTAAATTATTACTTATAATTATTGAATAAATCCTAATCCACAGATACCCTTTAACTTTGCTAAGCCTATCTTTTCTAGTCACAATCAGAAAACAGGTTGGGACAAAAAATGAAAAGACTGACACGAATTTGGAAAGAAATTTGGGCTATCCACTAGAACTTAAGGCTTTTTGATTCTCAGCGAAAAACTTTGGCCATAAATAAATTTTAGGGAAAATGATAAATCAATCATCATCGTTTATTATTGGTGACAAATCAACCATCATCTTTTCTTCTAACAAATAAACCATTGAACTATAGACAATTGACGCTGCAACCATCACTGTTACGTTTATCGTTAACGCTTTAATGATGAATCGCGGCGGTTTGACGACGAATCGCGGTAGTTTGACGACGAACCGCAGCGGTTTGTGTGAAACCGCCGCAGTTTGTCATGAGACTGCGGTAGTTTGTGACGAGAATTGGCGGTTTGTCATGAGACCGTGGTATTTTGTGACAAACCATGGCGGTTTGCCATGAGACCGCGGCGGTCTCATGACCCGCAGTTTGTCTAAAATCTTTGATCTTAAATTTGAAAACTTAAACGCATGATTTTTTGCCTGACAAAGGTGGGTCATGGGGTAAACCCAATTAAAAAGTCATAGATATCTAAGAGAGCCTCGATTTGATACATTTTGGAGCCGATTCTAACACATGTAGCCAAAGTTATGGTCTTTTGAAGTTGAAGAGATAAAAAATCTAATAAAATGGTTGGATTCGTAAAATATATACATAGCAACTTTGAAGTAGCCATGAAACACTAAATAAAGACTTTGAAGTAGCCATAGAAACTCTCTGTTTTTCATGGCTACTTCAAAGTCCCTATTAAGTGTTTCATAACTACTTCAAAGTCCCTATATATATGTTTTACTAATCCAATCATTTTATCAGATTCTTGACCTCTTCAACTTGAAAAGACCATAATTTTGGTTATAGGTGTTAGAATCACGTGTTTAAGGCCTCAAATTTGAGATAAAAAATTTTAAACAAATCGCGAGTCATGAGACCGCTGCGGTCGCTGACAAACGGCCGCAATTCGTCACAAACTGTCACGGTCTTATGACAAACTGCAGCGGTTCGTTACCAACCGCTGCGGTCTCATGACAAGCCGTTGTGGTTCGTCATGAAACCGCACTAGTTTGCGACGAAACGCGGCAGTTTACGATGAACCGCAGCGGTTTGTCATGAGACTGCTGCGGTTCGTCGTTAAAGCGTTAACGGCAAACGTGACAATGATGGTTGCAGCGTCAATTTCTTATAGTTCAGTAGTTTATTTGTTAAAAAAAATGATGATGGTTGGTTTGTCACCAATAGTAAAGGATGATGGTTGATTTGTCATTTTCCCAAAAATTATAAAACATAAATTTATCATGGTCAGCTCATGACAAAATATTTTTGTATGAATAAATGTTCTTTTACGAACAAATTTAATCGTAAGATTAATAAATATAATATATGGTCCAAAAAATATTCGTAAGCTCGTCACACTCAACACAAGATTAATAAATGTAATATAAGGTCCAGAAACTATTTGTAAACTTTTATGGAATTATCCTAACTAATTTATTCACATGTCTACTCTTTTCAATTTGATTGTAAAATAAGAAACAACCCATCCAATCAATCAGTGTTTCATTCACCATTCGAAGAGTAGTCATGGTGAAAACCCTGAACAATCAATTTTCAAAAAAAATCTAAGGGAAAATGACAAAGTAACTATCAACCTTTCTTGTATGTTTGTGATAAACTAATCATCATCCTTATTTTATTAACAAATTAACTATTGAATTATGAAAAAATGACGCTGCCAACATCGCTGTTATGTTTGCTGTTAAAAGCGATAATGTCGAGCTGCAACAGTTCATATACAAACGGCCGCGGCTCCATAGTTTTAAAAAAACCACACGACAATTTTGATGTCCATCTGCGGTTTCATACTAAACCACAGAGTTGTGAGGATAAACCGCAGCAGTCTCATATGAAGCCGCAGTGGTTTATTGTCACACCACTGCAGTTTAGTATGAAACTGTGGTGGGCCATCAAAATTGTTGTGTGATTTTTATAAAACTATAGAGCTGCAGCGGTTTGTATACGAACCACCGCACTCCATAGTTTTAAAAAAACAACATGACAATTTTGATGGCTCGCCGCGGTTTCATACTAAACCACAGCGGTGTGACGATAAACCGCGGTGGCTTCATAAGACACCGCTGCGGTTTATCCTCACACCGCTGCAGTTTCTTATGAAGCCGCCATTGTTTATTGTCACACCGCTACGGTTTACTAGATGAACCGCGATGGTTCAAGGTGCCTCCTTCGTTTTGTACAAATACACAGTGCAATCCTCGTGATTTTCTTAGACATTTTGTCAGCGATTAGCGAACCCTAGAGATTTCTAAAAGCTGAAGTGAACCACATTTTTGCGAAGTTGAAGAATTTGTTGAACACCAAATGGCATCTTAGATTGTTGGGGAATCTGTTATTAATCGTCAATTTGAAGTGGGACCCACAACCACATTTTTGGCCAATGAGGTACGTGGAATTGGAGACGAAGCTGCTATAGTGTTGCATTTCGTCTCAACAATTCTACAAGAGGAGGACGAGGAGGAGCTCCGTTCATTATGTGAATATAGTAGTGACGAAGACATGGACATGGCCGAGAGTAAGCCTAGATGCCCACTACAAGCAGAATGCACCTTCACTGGTATGAGGCTTGGCAAAAAGTATAGTTCATTGAATAAAATTAGAGGAGAAATTGTTGATCATGTGTTGAAGAAAGGGTCCGTGATAAAATTCACCCACAGTGATGCACATCGGTTGAGGGCTGCATACCAGGAAGGATGTACGTGGCGGCTGTACGCCTAAAAAAGGCAAGGTGAAATGACTTTTCAAATAAAGTACTACAACGATGTTCACACTTGCTCAAGAGAGATGGAAAGCCGCCACGCCTCTGCCAAATGGGTGGCAGTGCATTACTTGGACATATTTAAAAGTCAGGCCGACTGAAGCCCTTCTTCCATAATTGAGACAGTCAGGAATAACTTTAATGTCAATATCATACCCAGCCTTGCTAGAAGGTCAAGAAATGCAGCCAAAAAAATTAATGAAGGGGATGACAATGAGCAATACAAGCTCATATGGTCCTATGCCGGGAGATTCAGATGTCTAATCCATGAAACTTGGTGCGTGTTGATCTAGAGATGAGTGCATTTAAAAGGATGTACATGTGTTTGGCTCTATGTAAGATGGCCTTGTTGAACTGTGGTAGACCAGTTATTTGTTTGGATGGTTGCCACTTGAAAGGAGTGACTCCGGGCCACCTGCTCATTGTTGTCACCATCGACGGAGATGATGAAATGTATCCGATTACTGTAGTAGTGGTGGAAGTAGAAAATAAGAATTCTTGGAGTTGGTTTCTGGAATTGTTGCTCGACGATCTAAACACCCTGAACGGTAATGAGTGGACAATTATTTCTGGCCGACAAAAGATGAGGTTGATTGCTTTTGTCTTCTATGTTTATATTATGTTTTGTGTATCAATGCTTGAATTATATTATGAATCTTTTTAGGGGGTAGTGCTAGCTGTTAGAGAGGTGGCAGAGCAAGCGGACCATTGGTTTTGCATCTAACACCTGTATGCCAATTTTCAAAAACAATTTAAAAGCAAGTTGTTCAAGGATACAATATGGGCAGCATCTAGAGCCACAACAGAGAGACACTTTGAGAGAGAGATGACGAAGTTATTTTTGCTTGACCTGGTAGCCCACAACTACCTACGAGAAATAGATACCAAATGCTAGGCCAAACATGCTTTCTACTCCATCCCCAAGTGCGACATATGTCTCAACAACCTTAGTCAGTCCTTCAATGCCTGCATCCTACTAGCCCGGGACAAACCGATCTTAAGTATGTTCGAGATGATACGAAAGAGCATCATGGGTAGGATCGTGAAAAAAATGAAAGGATGGCTCGCTCGATGGACCTTTTATGCCCACAGATCAACAACTGGCTCACCAAACTACAACTTGCCGGTCGAAATTGGAGCCCCCAGTTTTTAGGAGCTACCTAGTTTAAGGTCAGCAATGATAACGAACAGTACTCTGTCAATTTGGACAGGCGTACTTGTAGCTGTTACCAGTGGGAGTTGACCAGCATCTCGTGTGTCCATGCAGTCCCGTGTGTTCACTTCATGTGGAAATCTCCTGAGGAATTTGTGCATGCGTGCTATCATTGGGAAACATACAAGGCGATGTACTCCAACTTTGTCCGCCCCATCAATGGACAAATCATATGGCCTCCAGTAACACATCTTGATTCAATTATCTCACCACCATTTAAAAGGCTTTTAGGAAGGCTGCAAAATGGACGAGTCCCCAAGCCGGACAGTGCTGCCCAGAAGACATATGAACATGACCTGTGGTTGGTGTGGTTGTGTGGGGCACAATTCTCGCACGTGCAAAGGTGGAGGCGAGTCTAGTGCATGTGGCGGCAGCAACGATAGAGGTAGAGATGGTAGAAGAAGGTCGAAGGGCACATTGATGGGCTTCAGAGTCCTCGAGATAGTGCCTAACATAGTTTCCGAGACAATCCCCGAGAAAGTTGCCGAGAGTGCTCAACATAGTTTGTGAGACGCAGGTGCCCCCATTATCACGTTTATATTTTCAAGTGTTATTTGAACTATGCTAATTTCATTTGCAATGTGTTATGCAGGAGTATGATGCTCAAGGTCCACAAACACAAATATACACAAATGTGGACCTTAACCTTCCTTGATTAGAGAAGACAATGCTATGTATAAGAGCTATTGTAGAACCTCTACTAAACTATTGTACATGATGTATGTCTGGTTTTGATGCATAGTTAACAGTCACTTTGGTTTGCAATTGTAATTGAATTGATATATTGTTTTGATAAATTTGGTAGTTGATGATGAATGGAAATTGATTAGTATAAAAATTTCAAATTGCCAACTTTTCCTCAAGACAAAATTTGAAAATTTTGCAAGAGTTTTTCCTCTTTTTAATCTATCCCCCCTATGGCATTGTCAAAACAAATATATTATCCAACAGATATTTTTCTCAATAGATATCATCCAACAAAAAAAATAGAAAACATAAACATGGAAAGAGTCAATGAATTCTTTAGTATGTACAACAAAGTCAGTATCCCTACACATTCCAACTACCCTAAAGATGGCTACTTGCCAAATTTCTTCCACAAATCCTGATCAAAAAAGGCAAATGCCGGTCCACTAGTGCGTGGATGCTTTGGCGTACAACGAACCCTTTGGGGGTTCATCATCATGCTCATGTAAGTCCTCCTTGTTCTTGCAATCTCGGATCACCTCCAACCCCTGGCTCATACACCGAAAGATGGCATGCGGGCTAAAATACAAAGGGATAAATCAGCAAATAAGCATAAAGCAATATGAATGAACACATGGAAAGAGATATACCACTTTTTGTCCGTTGGCGATACGACGATCGAAATTGCTTATGGCAGCAATGCTTGGTGAGGGAAGTGAGTGTGCAGGTCTATCGACGACATAAAAAACTCTTGCCTTGTGTGTGTCTTAAATACAAAAGAAGCGCGCATTAAAACTGTTGAAACATGAATGACAACTCAGAATCGCGAGAAGTTTACTTACGTGAATCCACCCTAGTGTAAGGAGTGATTTGTCCATTTGAACTTGCCAGTATTATTCTTATAGCACTGTATACAAAGAATGCACAGCACTGTTAGCCTTTTTGTTAGGCTTAGTTTTATTTTGATGATGACCAAATGGTTTAATGTAATGAAAATAATAAGTTGGTTAATTGTGTTTTTATTGATAATGTATTCAATATTTTATTAATTATATTTATACTCAAATTTATCCAAAATACCCATATTGAGGGTATTAAAATGTGCTAACATATTTATCTAAGTCCATGTAGTGAATACATATCATTTCGGAACTTAGAAAAATCAAGAAGGGGAAGAAGGAGCAAAAGGTTGACGAAACAACACAAAAGGTCGACCTCGATGGGCATCTAAGAAGGAAACGGTCGACCTCACGGTCGACCTAACTGTGAAGCAGAAAAAAAACAGCTTGCCGAAAATTTCTGCAATGAAGGAAACGGTCGACCGCTTTGACGAAAGGTCGACCGCATCATTTGAAAACTCCTTTTTCTCACCCGTCTTCAAAAGTCCATTGGAGGTCCATCAACAAAGGAAAGGGTCGACCGCAAAATGGACAGATTGCTCCATAAGTTCTGTACGAAGGAAAGGGTCGACTGCGAAATGGACAGATTGCTCCAGAATTTCTGCATGAAGGGAAAGGTCGACCGCACGCCATATATATTTTCCCAATAGTCAAATCTCAACGGGAAGAATGCAACGGCTAGTTAAAAGGGTCGACCGTTTGGGCATAAGGTCGACCGTTTGCGCTGTGTCTATAAAAGTGGGATCACTCCAAGCTCTCCACAATGAATCGAATATTCGAGGCGAAGCCCTGGCAAAATCAATACTTGAATACTTCTCTGTGAGCTTTTAATTGTGTTGTAAATCCAATTCTCCCTATTCCGAACTTGTGAGTTATATTTTGGGAGAATTCGGATTAGCTAGATTTAAGCTTAAATTTCCGAGTTTAGTATTGTGCTTGATTGTAAAGGGTGATTCCCTAAGAATTCATCATACTACGATGATGCCCCGCAATAGTCAAATTTAGGGTGACGACTTGTAAGAGTCTAAGGTTGACGACCTTATAATTAGTCAAGGGTGACGCCCCGTTTAATAGTCAATTTGTAAACGGTTTTATTGGCACCCGTAAGCCAATTATTTAGTATATCTCCCAGTGAAACTTGGAGCGGGGACGTAAGCGAGTTTGCCGAACGGCGTAAACAAATATTGTGTGCATTTCTCTAACCCTTACTCTTTAATTTACGCATGTAATGTGATTGCATATTTAATCGTATTCGATAAATCACTAAGGGATTTAGAGAATTTAAATATCGCACGAAATTATTAGAAACGCTATATTCACACCCCTTCTATAGGCATATATCGATCCTACAAGCACGTCCCTTTTTGTTTGTCGTCTCTTTTTGCTGCGGGAAGATGATATCAGTGATTCTGTACTTATCATCGACCAGCTTTCCCGAAAGAATTACGCACTCCACGTTCTTATGAGTATTTCCATACACATACATCTTGAAAATATTCATCAGTTGACTTGGCTGCAAAAATATTGACAAGAGACCCTCAGACTAGTAAGGTATGAATAAGTGTAGACACACGTAAATAACCAAATCGAAGACGTACCACACACACAAGTTTTAGTAACGGAGGCTACGATCCACTCGACGCCATGGTTATGCCTCTTGTTGCAATGGAGCTGCAAATTTTAGACACATTATTATGTCACACACTAATAAAGTAAAGACTAGACTTTGCGTACAAAGTAAATAACTTACAAGCGGTCTATGGCTTCCGTTGCTTCAGATGATCATGGAGAGACTGCTGTAGGGGCTGCTAGAGGGGCTGCTCGCTGCTCCATTCTCTGAAATGCTGCCAACATCTCATTATGCCACTCATTTGCTCGCTTCACCATATTTTGCATTTGGAGCAGCCCTATTTGACATTGCTCCTCCATTTTTTAAATTTGGAGCTGCACCATTTGAAGGTGCTCCTCCATCATTTCTGTTATGTTCAGCGCCATTTGATGGAGCTCCTCCATCCTGCGCATCTAGTTGGACATCTCCTCAGGCATCTGAGGAGGGGACGATACTAGAGGTTGTTCCTCCAAAGGGGCTGAAGGCTGAGAAACTTTACCTCGTTTCTTTAGGGTCTTACATACCCATTCCCCTCCATCTTTCCTGACCCCCATTTTGTCCACTTTCAATCTATTGTAGACGTCTGTGGCCGCCTCTTTGATTCTCGGCTCATCCTTCGAGATCAGTACCCCAGACTGCTCAACAATTCTCTGAATGAGGTAGTTGAATGGCAAACTCTTGGTCGGGTTGTTGAGCAACTCGTGCATGTGCCTCAAAATGACATGTCCGATGCCCACTTTTTTCCGGGTGAACACCTTCTTGAGCAAATAGAGATCCATGCAACTAACATTGTCTTGATGTCCATCCCGAGGCAAAATGGTGTACATCGTGATAATGTGGATCACTCGGGCTATGGCATTCAGCTCAATGGACATTGGCTTCCTATACGTGTTAATCTCGGGATCTCGGTGCAACAATTTAAGCACGGCCAACCCATCTCCTCACTTGACGAAAGGTGGCTCCCGAGACACGTTGTAATACTGATCCCTTGGTCCCTCCATCATACATCCAAGCATCATGTTCAGATCGTTAGGAGTCAGCTTCAACTCCCATCCAAACATATATGTCTAAACCTCTAATGGCTAGGTGACGAGTTCTAAATTGGCGTAAAAGAGTTTGACAATAGGTTCACAGAAACTTCCACCTAATCGAGACAAACCGGCTAAGCTAGCCCCCTCAAACAATTGGTCAATTCTTAACTCAGCTAAGGACTCTAAGTCTACTATTTTAGAAATAATAATTGAACGACGTTTAACATCAGCTTCATAACGTTCCTTCGCGTAAGCTGTCTTGAAGAGTGGGGAGTGAAACCCACTACAACGAGTTGGAAATGGACCAATGCACCTCCAGTCGGTTGTTGTTCAGATTGTGCCACAATTCCGCCAAGATTGCACCGCCACAATTTCTCCAAATTACACTGCGAGGGTTTCTCCAGATTGTACTACGGGGGTTTCTCCAACTTGCCCCGTGGCGGTTTCTCTAGCTTGCACCACAGTGGTTGCTCCTTGTGCCACCAGTGCTCCTTCTTGCATCGTGGCTAGTTCAAGTCGGTGAACCTGACCGATGACCTCATTTTCAAGCCGACAACGTTTCTAGGTAGAATCCATCATTTCTGCATGTGGTTGTGGGTGAGTTTGAGACGGACCACCCTTTCCGTAGGTCGGCATTTTCTTTGAGTGGGAAGCCATTGGTCTCGATTACATAGTGGAACAAAGGTTGAGAGTTCGATAGTTCACCTAGGGTTGTTTGTGGTGAACATCCCCGGAGCCCACGATTAAGTCTTATGTAGTACGACAAAGGATCAAAGAAGGAGGCACTCTAAACCACTGTAGCTTCATAAGAAACCGCCGTTGTGTGAGGATAAACCGCAATGGTGATATGAAGCCGCTGCGGTTTATCGTCACATAGTAGCATTTTCATACTAAACGACAGTGATGTGATGATAAACTACTACGGCTTCATATGACACCACATCGGTTTATCCTCACAACTCTGTAATTTTGTATAAAACCGCGGCAATGTATCAAAATTGTCCTGTGGTTTTCTAAAACTATGGAGCCGCGACAGTTTGTATACGAACTGCCGCGGCTTGACATTATCTCTTTGAACGGCAAACATGATAGCGATGTTAGCGGTGTCATTTTACTATAGTTCAGTGGTTAATTTATTAGAAAAAAAAGAATGATGGTTGGTTTATCACAAACAGTGAGGGATGATGGTTGTGTTAGCCTTTTTGGTAGGCCAAGTTATATTTTGATGATAACTAAAATGCTGATTAATTTAATAAATCAATAAGTTATATTTTATATTGTATTTTATATTTACCAAATATTATTCTTATCGGGTTTTATCATAATATTTATATCCGTGTTTATTAGAAATACCCTCAAAATGGGTATTATAATTGTTCTAACATGTTTACTTGAGTCCATGTAGTGTTTCATATCTTTTAAGGACTCAATATAGTTTAGGGGTTAAAATGAAGTGAAGTGGGGACGGCATGCGGCTGGTGAATCTCGTCCAAATCTGTTCAGTGTACTTGTGGACGATGTGTAGACGCAAGCGGACGAATGTGGACAAATGTTTTGAATCTGTCCATTTTGAGGTACACTTCGGACGCAGAAATGATGACATGCAGACAACGGTCCGCATCCGAAAGGTGTTTCGCGGACGAAGCATGGACTACTGCAGATGAGGAAGAAAACAATTTGAAGAATAATTTTTGTTCGTGCGGACGACTATCGGACAAGGACCTGCGTCCGAAAAGTCCAGATTGTGCATAACGACTATAATTCCAACGAATGAATTTTAAGGGGCATTTTTCGATGGCTGCATGCAGACGTCCGAAACCTGCCTCCGCTTCCGAAACTCCACTACCTACATATATGAGTTCACTCCAAGCTCTCCATAACGATTGGATATTCGAGGCGAAGCCCTACCAAAATCAATACTCGAATATTAACCATTGTGAGCTATTATTGTAAGTCCTATTCTCTCTATTCCTAACTTGTGAATTAATTTGGGATAATTCGGATTAGTTAGATTTGTGCATTAATTTCCTATTCTATTATTTGTAATAAATTGTAAAGGGTGACGCCCTATGAATTCGTCATATAAGGGTGACGCCCCGAAATAGTCAACGGCTCGATTGAATGCCCGAAAGTTCAATCAACGGGTGACGCCCTGCAATAGTCAAATTTAGGGTGACACTCCGCAATAGTCAAAGGGTGATGCCCTTAGAATTAGTCTTTGTAAATGGTTTAATTGACACCCGTAAGTCAATTATTTAGTGGACCTCCAAGTGGAACTTGGAGCGCGGACGTAGGTGAGTTTGCCGAACTGCGTAAGAAAATCTTGTGCACTCTCTAACCCTTAGCTCTTTATATTCATGCATTATCTATTTAATTGTATTTGATAAATTACTTAGGGTTTTAGAGAATTTATATATCGCACGAAAAAGTTAGAAACACTATATTCACCCCCTCCCCCCTCCTCAATAGGCATATATCGATCCTACAATTGGTATCAGAGCAAGGGATTAAACTTTTTCGTGTGTGATATTGTCTATTTTGTGCATACTATATAAATTTTGGTTTAGAATTCTTTCTATGTGATTACTTGTGAATTAGTTGAATTTACAATCTAGAACAATATGATATCAAACTCAAATAGCGTAAATATGGAAGGACAATCTTCAACTAGGCCACCCTTCTTTAATGGTGATAATTACTTGCATTGGAAGACTAGAATGAAAATTTACATTCAATCTATTGTTTATGAAATGTGAAGAATTGTATTGAATGGACCTTATGTCCCTTTTAAACTAGAAAATGGATTGAAAGTGGCTAAGGAAGAAGATGAATTTAATGATACAGATTTTCTCAAATTGAGCTTAAATGCTAAGGCTATAAATCAATTATATTGTGCTCTGAGTAGTAATGAATTTAATAGAATTCAAAGTTGTGAAAATGTGCATGACATTTGGAAACTACTTGAGGTCACATACAAAGGCATAAATCAAGTAAAGAAGAATAAATTAAGTATGAATGTTCATGATTATGAATTATTTTCGTATGGATAATGATAAGACTATTAGTTCTATGTTTATGCGCTTTACTAACATTACTAATAGCTCGAAATTGCTCGGTAGAGAATATATCAATGAAGAGTTGGTCTTTAAGATTCTTAGCTGCCTACCAAGCAAGTGGCTTCCAAAGCTGACAGCAATTCAAGAGGCTTATGATCTCACAACCTTAAAGATGGATGAACTCATTGGCTCTCTAATGATACATGAGATCACTCTCATGAGCCATGATAAATAGGAAGCAATGGAGAAGAAAATGACTTCTAAGCCAATTGCCTTTAAAGCCTCTACAAGCAAAGAGGATGATTCTGGGGATGAGGATGACTCTGAAGATATTGATGAAGAATTAGAGTCCATCACCCAAAAATTGGATAAACTCCGTTGAAGGAGGAAAGAAAAAAAAAGAGAAGGGCATTGTATGCTATGGGTGTGGTGAACCCAGACATTTATCTACCTAGTGCCCCAAATCAAGGAGAATACACAAAGCCTCAAGAAAGAAAGCGTTAAAGGCCACATGGGATGATAGCGAGGTGTCTTCTTCTGAAATTGAAGAAGTCTCCCACATATGCTTCACGGCCAATGAGTTTGAGGTAAACAGTTCTTCTAGCAATTCAAATTCTGATAATGATGATGATGACTTACTTGATGCGTATAATGAATTTCTTGAGAGTTTTGAGGAACTAAAAGAAAGATATAAATTATTGAAAAAGGAAAATGAGAATTTGTTCAAAAAGCATGCAAACTTGACTAGATCTTTAGAGTATCAAATTTTAGGATTACAGAGCATGAATAATATGTTGAATACTACTATGAAAACCTATGAATTTAGCAATAGTGAGTTAAAATTGTAAAATGATGATTTGAATGCTATTGTGCTTAAATTCATGAACGGTAGTAAAAATTTTAATATGCTATTAGGGAAGCAAAGGGTCACATTCGATAAAGCCGAAATTGGCTATGAACCCTTTGCTAAAAAGAAGAGTTATTCTAATTTCTTTGTTAGTCCTACTATTTATAATTCTTGTAATTGTGTAGGACATAAGTAATTTATTTGTCCTTTAAAATTGAATGTTAATTCTAAATCTATTTTGAAATCTAAATTTGTGTGGGTTCCTAAAAGAACCAATCCTCCAACCATTGGACCAAAGAAGGTTTGGGTACCAAAGAAATAAAATTGATTTGTTTTGTAGGTTGGAGATTCTCCCGATGAGCTTAAAATAGAGATTGGATACTTGAATATCCAAAATTCAGTGGGAGAAGCTTAAAAAAAATGCCTCCAATGCTTGAAAAATGAAAATAAAACATCTTGGAGGTACACAATTTCTTTGGTATAATTAGATTTATATGAGGATTCTTGATTTGGATTAATTTTGATTAGTTGAATATTTTCTTGGATTCATTGTTAGCATTGATCTTTTTGTGTATATAGGTTAAAATTTGTTCTATTTATTCAATTAGTATTTTTGATGATAGGATTCCAACAATTTGATCTCTAGAATGCAAATATTGTTTTGTATGGATTGTTGGATGTTTTTGATTGTGAAAATTTGGTTTCTCCTTTGGATTAAATTTGTACATGGATAAAAGAGGAGAAAATTGAATTGATAGGAAATAATTTCGTTTTTTTTTTAAATTTTACAAATTTCCCTTGAATTACTTTTATCTATTGATATAGGGGGAGAAGATAAATTTGTATAGAGTTTATTGAATTGCTCTTAAATGTTGATTTTAATTTTAGTTTTGATAAATTTGTTTCCGCTAGGTTAAACTTTGATATTCTCCATTGATTTCATTTTGAGTGTTTAGGGGGAGAATTTCTTATTGTTTTGGTTGATAACTTTAATTCCCCAAATGATTTTGTCTTTTGAAAGGGGGAAGTAAATTTATAGTTTATTTTCAATTTGATATCAATCTTTATCCTTAGTTTGAAATCTCTAAATTGGTATCAATAATGACTTTTATTTTGAAATCTTTACAATTGGTATCTATCTTGGATTTCCATCCCCAATATTTTAATTATGTGGTATCAATGAAATTATTTTTCTCTACAATTGACTTATCCTTTTAAGGATTTTATTTTGGTATTCCTTAAATCCTCAACTATTTGATTTTGTGCATAATGGTAGGGGGAGAAAATTTATTTTCAAAATTTGAACTTATCTATGGATTTTATTTTGACAATTGGCATACTATTTGATGTAGTAAATGGATGGTTCTCTTAATTTTTGAATTCCCTCTCATATGCTAGTTGATAAATTTATAAGGGGAGAAATTTATTAAGTTGTTTTATCACTGCTCTAAGGGAGAGAGCAAATGTTTTTGAATTGGATTATATCCCCAATCAATTATTTTTGTGAATAACATAGGGGGAGAGATATTTGAATTGTTTTTTATTCTAATATTTGGTATCTCTCTTGGAAATTCAATTTACAATTGATATTATTTTTAAAGAGATAATTGGTTTATCATTTTTTGATTGTCAATTGATATTTGTTCCTATATTTGGTATCTATTTCTTGAATCTCATTTTTCTTTGGTATCTTTCATAGATTTTTGCTTTAGATTTCATTTTGAATTTACAAGTGGTATCTTTTTGGCAAAGTTGATTTGATTTTAACTTTGGATTTTCAATTGGTATAAATCTTTGAACCATGTGTTGCTTCAAATTGTGAATCATTGATTGCTATCCTTAGTTAACTTCTTAATTCTTCAAATGGTATCACTTCTAGAATTTGAAAATTAGTTTATCATTTTTTTATCTTAAATTGATATCTATTACTTGGACTTAAATGTATATAACCCTCCAATGAATTTTGTATGACTAATGACAAAGAGGGAGAATATTTTTGTTAGAATAGAATTGTAATTGTAGTTATTTTACAATTGGTATCTTATTTTAACCACATGAAATTTGTATTGAATGTCTTTATTGTGGTTTCTTCATTGGTATCTCTATTTATAACCACAACTTTGATTTGAATGTTAATGCTTAATTCTCTCCATGGTTTACTTCTTGGATAGATTCTTTGATTAAGGAGGAGAATTTTTTTTCGGAAGAATTAATTATTGAAACTATTGTTGAGATTGTTTTTGAACTCTAATGCTTATTCCCTCACTTTACTCATGTCGATAATGCTAAATGAGGAGAATTTCTTCTTAGATGAATATTTGAATGATTTTAATTTAATAAAATCCTTGTTTGTTTTTATACTCCCCTACCCTCGGAATTCTTTTTAATTATAACATAAAGGGGAAGAGTGATGTATAAGTTGCAACATATATTTAAGGGGGAGTTTAGTAGCATGTTGCATGAGTTAATTGTTTGATAAATTGCATAATTTAATTGGAAAAATCTAACGTGCAATATTTATATGCAAATGCTTAGTTTTAGAATAGACAACTTATTGAATTTTGTCATCATCAAACAAGGGGAAATTGTTAGCCTTTTTGGTAGGATAAGTTGTATTTTGATGATGACTAAAATGTTGATTAATTTAATAAATTAATATGTTGTATTTTATGTAGTATTTTATATTTACCGAATATTATTCTTATCAGTTTCTATCATAATATTTATATTTTTGTTTAATAGAAATACCCTTAAAATGAGAATTATAATTGTTCTAACATGTTTACTTGAGTCCATGTAGTGTTGCATATCTTTTAGGGATGTAGTATAGTTTAGGGGTTAAAATGGAGTGAAGTGGGGACGACATGCGGATGGTAAATCTTGTCAGAATCTGTTATGTGTACTTGCGGACAATGTGCGGACACACGCAGACGAATGTGAAAACACGTTTTGAATCTGTCCATTTTGAGGTACACTTCGGACGCAGAAATGATGACATGCGTGCGAAAGACGGTCCGCGTCCGAAAGGTGTTTCTCAGATGAAGTGTGGACAACTGCGGACGAGGAAGAAAACAATCTAGAGAATAATTTTTGTTTGTGCGGATGACTAAAGGATGACTAACAGACGAGGACCCGCGTTCGAAAAGTCTAGATTGTGCATAATGACTATATTTCCAACTGACAAATTTTAACAATTATTTTCGAACGACTAAATGCGGACATCCGAAACCTTCTCTCCGCGTCTAAAAGTCTTCTGCCTATATATATGAGTTCACTCTAAGCTCTCCATAACGATCAGATATTCAAGGCGAAGCACTGCCAAAATCAATACTTGAATATTATCTACTATGAACTATTATTGTAAATCCAATTCTCCCTATTCCTAATTTGCAAATTAATTTGGGAGAATTCAAATTAGTTAGATTTGTACGATAATTTCCTATTCTATTATTTGTGCGAAATTGTAAAGGGTGATGCCCTACGAATTTGTCATATAAGGGTAACACCTCGAAATAGTCAACGGTTCGATTGAACACCCGAAAGTTCAATTAACGAGTGATGCCCCGCAATAGTCAAATTTAGGGTGACGCCCTTAGAATTAGTTTTTGTAAACGGTTTAATTGACACCCGTAAGTCAATTATTTAGTGGATCTCCTAGTGGAACTTGGGGTGCGGACGTAGGCGAGTTTGTCAAACCGCGTAAACAAATCTTGTGCACTCTCTAACCCTTAACTCTTTATATTCATTCATTATCTATATAATTGTATTCGATATATTCACTCCTACTACGGATGGTCTGCATCATCCTATTTAAGAGTTAAATCATATGTAGTCATTTGTGTTGATGGAATATATTCAAATCAAAATTTTAAGTGTTATATTCAATATTTTGAAAAAATTTATACATGTAAGTTATAAACTTGGTCATCAAAATCACGCTCAAGAAATCATTATTGGAGCTATAAGAATACAATCTATCAAATAATATGTAATAAAAAATGTCACTACAATCAAGTAATAAAGTCATCCATTAAAATTATGTCATTTCTGGAACCTGAGTATCAGTGACATTGGTGTACAGGGGAGAAAATGAGCATAAAAAAAGATCATGACTGTCATAACCCATAAGGGATCCAAAAAAAAAAGGAAATATCCCTACCTAAAAGAACCAAATCATCCGACCCTTTTTACTTTAATTTTTAATAATTAGCAGCGATAGTCTTAACACATTTATTTAAAAATCATTGTCCAATAAAACATGGGCTAAATAGATCCAACAAGTTATATCCAGATAGAATAGCAATATAAAAAAAAATAACTATGCGGAATAAGAATCTAAAAATTAGTAATTATAGTCATCTATAACAATATATACCTCATAGAGTAACTCTCATGGAAACTTATAAAGAAGTGGTAGAATAAATAAATTCCACCGAATTTATTTATTCTCATTCGGCAACTGAAAGTCTTAAGGGTGTTATTGGGGTGAGTTGACTAAACTTAATGGATATCAAAATTTATATTCAACAACTAATTTAAAACAATGATTAAGCATCCATGATCTTAAAAATTTATATTTCATAAATTCATTTTTTTTTTTGAAAATTGTACAAAAGGGTATGCGTTTAAAACAACCAACTATATGTGGTACATAATTAAAATAGCCTCTTGTTGTACCAAATAAAATATCAGTGAAAATGGAGCCACTCACGAACTTCGGGCACAGCATGTCATTGGCCGATCTCATAATAAAAGCGATGCTCGGTGATCGTGAAACACACATAAAGACCCTGATCATGTTTAGGGTTTTGCGTACAGAGACATGATACATACAACTGTCTCATTACTCTAGTTAACCAAAAAAAAAAAACATCCTCCCTAGGTCAAATGTGTGTAAATTAAAACATACCCAAAATTGGGTCGATCAAACTTGGTTCACACGACCAAGTTTATTCAATATTTTTTATATGCATGCTTTAATAAAACGTGTACAGTGAAATACTATATATAATATAAAAATTCGACGAACCATAAAATGAACACGTCATTTTATATGAGATATATATCAAAATATTATTTTCTTTAGAAAAATTATGAAATGTCATGCATAAAATTAAATTTGTACCTCGTAGTAGACTTATTTGGCCTTAACTCCAACTAAGGATGATCAAGCTTCTTTGGCTGAATTGAAGCTCTCTGTTTAGGGCTCTTTTGGAATAGAAAATGATCTTTAAATTCAACGAAATACCACTTTCTAGAAAGCTTGAAAAGTCAGCTATAATTATTGTGAGGCTTACATTTTGATATGAGATTGTGAAGGTTGTCAAAAATAGCAAATACACCAAGGAGGTTAGATTGTAAACACAGGTGGAAAGTCTTCATAAATCTTCAAACTTGTACTAGACCTTCCACTTAGTCTTCACTTTGAATATCTTCATGATACATATGGATGCTAGATGGATAGAAATAATAGTGCGAGTAAACTTTTAATGCACTCTTCTCCATGATCACCTACAAAATAAACACTTGTATTAAGGTTAGAAAATCTGCATACTTGATTGTAAGTTGACGGGTCCCGTAGTACATCATCCTTCTAGGGTTGAAAAGGATTTGACTTCCAAACAAAGAACATATATTACTCTAATTTTCATATCCCACCATGAGAAGAAAGTTCTTGCAGTATTCGAGGACCATACTTATGTTTGCTTATTTCTTGCCTTTGAAAATGATCAAGGACACTTGGTTGTAAAAATGATGGGTCTCGACCTATCGTGACAGCTTCACCAAAATGGTCCACCCGGATCAAATGGGTGACATTTCTTGACACCAAGAGTCAACACTTTCATATTATATTGTCAATATATACTTGGCATAGGTTGCACAGAAAGGCTAAATTCGCAAAAGTCAGAAACAAGATCAAACGGTACTAGCAAAGCAAAGACAAAATAATCCTCAATCATAACATCATAATTAACTTTCCAATGTTCAAAGTCAGCACCAATAGCAACAAAATTCAGAGATGTTCTAAATCAAGGTTGGATTTTTTTTTGCTTCAAAACCAATTTAAAAGGATTTGGCTCCAACATAACTCTTGGTTTGAACATACCTCAACTTCAAAATGAGGTGTTCAACCTTAGTTAACCATCAATGAATACACAGTATAATGAAATGAATTATCCTCAGGCAGACTAACCAAGGTTCCAATCTAGAACTCCCAATAAAAAACAACAATAATTTCCTTATTGCATCCAATAATAAAAACCTAAGTGATTAAGGAATTTAACTATATGTACCTTTCGGGAGATGTGTTTGTTTGCTTGCTTATGGTTCCCTTTATGCATTCCGAGGGGTGGGACTGGTGAAACCCAATTCTTGAATCAAACTTCCTACCCACATTCATGAGACAATTAAATTCATCACTCCCAATATTTTTTAAAAAAAAATTCAACCTTCCGTGGTTTTTATATCGAGTTTGAAAATTTTGTTCCACCAGAAATTTTTCTTTGCAGGTCTGGAGAGCTAGCAGCATTTTAATCATCATGATGAAAGGCTCCCCATGTAACTCGTTGTCTTTAAAAATTTTCTCTAACTCTGAATTCATATGACTTAGTAGACCACCTGGTGGACTGACAAGCTGGGCACTCAATTATTTTTCTTTCGAAATAAGTTCCAAGGACACATCCTCGCCCCTGAGGCATGCATTATCAGAGGATCCTTCTTCTGAAAAATTTTCTTTTAGGCTCTAAGAGTTCATCAGCTATACTATAACCTCCTCTTCAGTTGATTCTTTTGCCCATACAATTTCTTTCACCGCCTCAACACAGTCTTGTGCATGCAATGGTTGAGCGCATGCACACCCTAACTTAGCCAATAAGCTGTCAAGTTGTTGACTCTTGAGAAAACTCTTCTCAAACTTGGCGGATGGTGGCAAAGATTGGACCAATTTGTTAAGTCTCGGAGCATACCTTCTTCTCATAACCCTTTGCATCGAGCTACAAGCGTTGATGGCTTTTTCTCTATCTCTTCTTCAGTTAATAGTTAAATTGCTCCACCGCATTGAAGCTCATTCTCTGAGCCTTGAAGAAATAAGTTTCACCAGGGTCTTCTCTGAGTAATAAGAACTCTGAAAAATTTCATCAACGTTGTCTGCCCAATCCAAATAATCTTCAGACCATTCCGAACCATTGCAAAATAGGAATAGAAGCCAAAAACTTTTCTTCCTCACTATAACTCGTAGTATAATTACAGCCTCTTGTTATCATAATGTAAAGTAAAAATCACCAGTTAACAGAGTACAAAATAGGGGAAGAGACTCTGATAATAAATGATGCACCATGGAGAAGCGGATTATAGAAACCCCTTGAGATGGGCGATTACTAGAGCAATAATTTGTCTCGCAATTGGTAGAAGTGTAACACTCTCAATACATGTCCAAATGAAGTGAAATTTAGACCACTTTGTAATCCGTAAGTAAACAAGGAACCCTACAAATATCAGAGGAAGATACATTCTGGAACAGGTGTTATGGATGATTGACTGCTACTGGTCTGAATAGGCGGCTAAGGGCAGAATAAGACCCAAAATGGACAATGATGTAACTCGGTCTGTAGGCATTCAAATGGCGTGAAATTTGAACCACATTCTTCTCTATAAAACTATCAAGGAGCTCTCTAAAAAGCAAGGGTATAAGTATTTGGGAACGGAAATGTGCGGGGAGAGGTGCAAGCTGGTCTGAATAGGTACCAAAATCGTACCTATCAACATCAATGGTCTCCAATGGTGGAGACACTCCAACTTGGGTCTTTTCAAGCTTTCTATTCATTCACTAGGGATGTCCACCTACGGAAGAAGATGGAGGAAGAGAAAGCTTTAAGAGAATACCACAAAGCTCACATGAAACACAAGGATTCAATTGTTGACAAAAAATCCACTCGGATGAAACACCAAAGGAGATGACTGAAAATGGCGAGAACTTCAATCCTTTGAAAAGGCAATTTTTAGCTGATTGAAAACTATCTACAAACTAGCCTTAAAGGAGCTTAAAACCCCACCACGAAATTAGGGCTTATGTCTTAAGTAAGATTACCAAAAATGCCTTCACAACACTTACTCGGATAGAACATGCTCTAACTGAGTGACACTACCACGTGACATTTTGAAACTAATAAAAATTTGAATAAAACAAGTAAAAATAACTTTAAAAAAATTCCCCAAATCTTGAATGCAGCAATGAGTCCATGAAAATTATCTTCACATTCATTCTCCAAGTGGATTTGGCCTTAACTCTAACTAAGGATGATCAAGCTTCTTTGGCTGAATTCAAGCTCTCTGTTCAAGACTCTTTTGGAATAGCAAATGATCTTTAAATTCAACAAAAGATCACTTTCTAGAAAGCTTAAAAAGTTCGATACAAATGTTGGGAAGCTTACATTTTAATATGAAATTGTGAAGGTTGTAAAAATAGCAAATACACCACAGAGGTTAGATTGTAAGCACATTTGGAAAGTCTTCATAAATCTTCAAACTTGTACTAGACCATTCACTTATTCTTCACTTTGAACATCTTCATGATACATATCGATGCTAGATGGATAGAAATAAAAGTGAGATTAAACTTTTAATGCACTCTTCTCCATGATCACCTACAAAATAAACATTTGTATTAAGGTTAAAAAATCTGCATACTTGATTGTGAGTTGACGGGTCTTGTTGTACATCACCAGGCCTAATAGAAGCTGATTGAGTAGGTGCCAAATTAGTCTACAAAGTTTTAGGATTTGCTGGGCAGTTCCTCCTCAAATATCCAAGCTGTCCAAAGGTATGACAAATATAAGGGTCAGAGCATCCAACATCATAAGGAGTATCACTGGACTGTCCACTAGCTCCATTTTGAGTGTGTCCACTCTTATTCTGACCATTTTTCTGATCATTATTGGTCATCTTACCACCGACTTGATGTTCTGTTCCTCTTTCCTTTATACTCACCAAATTATTCAACCAAAGCAACTTCAACTCACTGAGCAACAACAACCACATCTGAAATAAAATTGAGCTCCATAACTGATAACTGATGTAAGATCCTAGGCCTCTGATATTTCCTGAACTTTACCATCTTGTCAATTGGATCCATCTCTCGGATATATTGTGACAGCTCCATAAACTTTGCATAATATTCTAGTACATTAAGACCCTCCTGCTCCAAATCATGATAAATGTTGATTATATTCTGATAGTGACCAACATTGCAATAGTTGTCTCTGAAGACACTAAGTCCATGTCATCATATCTAACGAGTACACCAATTTAAGAGATTTCCACCAAACTTTGGTCATCTTCTTAAAATAGAAGGTCACAAACTCAACCCAATATTATGTCAGAACTCTAATAGTAGTCAGATTCTTCTGCATCACCCTCAACCAATCTTCAACATTGTGAGGGTCAGCTCCGCCCACAAATACCGATGGGTTTATACGTACCAACTGTACAAAGAAGTTCATGCGGCACATCTCGAGGTCTTGATTTCCATTATCACAGGACAAATTTTGCAGGACATCCCTCAAGGCTACTAGAGGATTAGTAGGCTGTGACTCAGCTGTTTGCACAGTAGGTGCTGTAGGAGTACGGTTTCTAGGAGCTATTCTTGAAGACATTTTTGAAAATATGAAATATTTAGAGGATATGTTAGAATATGTCTTTAGGTATAGTATTTGTAAATCTTTGTATATTACTACACTATTTATCTTATTGATATACTTTTCAAGATGACAACCTGGTTGTGATACCAAAAATTCTGTGACGACCCGCAAGAGACCTAAGACAGAATGAGAAACATCCCGACTTGAAAGAACCAAATCGTCCGACTCTTTTTGCTTTAATTTTTAATAAGTAGCAATAGAAGTCTTGACACATTTATTTAAAAGCCAGTGACCAATAAAACATGGGCTAAACAGTTCCAACAAATGATATTAAGATTGTATAGCAATATAAACCAAAAATAACTTTGCGGAATAAGAATGTAAAAATTAAGAGTTACAATCATCCATAACAAAAAATTACCTCACAGAGTAACTCTTAAGGAAAAATTATAAAGAAGTACTAGAATAAATAAATTCTACCAAATTTAGTCATAATTTAGTAATTGGAAGTCTTGCTGATAAAGTTGTGAAAGATTGTCATTGGGCTGAGTTGACTAAACTCAATAGGGATGAAATTTATATTCAATAATTAATTTAAAACAATGATTAAGCACCTATGATCTTAAAAATTTATGTTACATAAATTCATGTTTTTTTTAAAAAAATTGTACAGCAGGGTATGCGTTTAAAACAACACATTATAATGTGGTGCGTAATTAAAATAGACAATTGTTGTACCAAATAAAATCTCAATGAAAATTGAGTAACTCAAGAACTCTGGGCACACCATGCTATAGGCATTTCACATAATAAAAACGATGTTTGGCGATCGCAAAAGCCACATAAAGACCTTGATCAGGTTTAGGGTTTTGCACCCAAGGACACGACATATACAGTTATCCTATTACTCTATGTAACAACAAAAAAATACATCCTCAATAGAACTCGGTTCACACGACCAAGTTAATCCAATAATTGTTATATGCATGCTTTAATAAAACGTTTACAGTGAAATACTAGATAGAATATAAAAATCCGACGAGCCATAAAATGGACACGTCATTTTATATAAGAAATGTCTCAAAATATTATTTTCTTTAGAAATATTATGTAATGTCATGCATAAAATTAAATCTCTATCTCGAAGTAGGCTTACATTGACCAAAGTTTAATAATCCAAAAGTTCAAATGAAACGGTCCACAGATTTAAAATTTAAAATTTTGTACCTAACAAAAAATAGAGTCATCAAGTTTTTGGGTTAAATTTTTATACATTAAAATGCTCAATTATGTTTAAAATTAATTCAAAATTAATTGGGTAAAAACTACTCAAATTTTGGCAAAAGACAGGCCCAAAATAGGTCATGGACTGTGGTCCAAAGGGGCTTGACCACAGCCCACACAGGGCTAGACCACAGTCAACACAAGGCCCAGGCCTTGCTGGCCTGGTTTGCGGCCCAGATGAAAATTTATCTACATCCCAGTCCTTACGCGAAAAGAACTTAGACACAAACGACATCGACACAAATGATGTCATCTCTAGCCCAGACTTTTAGTTTGGGTTAGCTGTCCAACTGGCCAAGGTGACCGACGCTGCAACCCGAAGTCCTTAGAGTTGTGAGTCGCCATCCTTACCATTGTTGTTATTCACACAATTTTATTGCCGAAAATTGTCCAACCCAACGGCCAAAAACTCCCCCATTAACGATTGAATTCCAACATTCTAAAATTCTAGACCATTATGCTAGTAAAAAAAAAAAAACCTAGAGAGAAAAATCCAATTTTTGTATACCTCTCTGGACTTTTGGTTCTTGACTATAGAGCTCTCTACTATGACCGTAAAATGCCAACGCTCTTCCCCTCCAAACCCACACGGCTTCCTTCCAAAAAATTCAACCAAATGTCATAACTTTAACCAACAAAGTTGAGATTACAGAGAGGGGAAGGAGGCAACTTACCGAGGTGGCCTATCTAGTCGTTATAGGAGCAATCGCTTCATCAATTGTTTCGTGATTCTTGCCGAAAGTGGAAGAAAGAGAGGACCCGAGAGTGATACAGAGAGAGAAAGAAGCAGATGGTTGAGGAATGCAAGGAGAGAATGGCTAGAGTGTTTAACGTCAATGGAGAGGAGAGAATCGAGAAAGAGAGTAAAATGGGGAAGAGATTCCTTCCCGGTCCAAACGCTCCTGTAGACCGGGGAGAAGTTTCCAAAAAAATTGGCCACCATATTTATTTTTAAGTGGCAAATATTACAGTGACTCAATAAAAATAGACTTGATCAGGTTTAAGAATTTTCACTCAAAGACATAACATTATTACTTTTTTGATAACATGCTCATGTAACATGGAAGCACATACTCAAACGGTCGTACCTACACAATAAATAACTACCCCAACATGGGTCAAGAAAAGTAAGTATCCATAACTGGCATGAACAAGATATAATAAAATCCATGCAAAAAAGTTAACGTAATAAAAACCCAACATGTTATAAAATAAGATTTGTTATCAAGTGTTTGAGCTATAACTAAAAATAAAGTTATGAAATAATAAAATGCACAGCTTAATATAATAAATGAAACTTCTACCTCAAATGACGTCTACCTTGACACTGTCAAAAATCATATCATCAGAATCTGAATCAATATGTAAATTTTCAATATCTATAATTGTACTCACATCAATATAGATATAAAATTCAAAAAATAAAGATTGAATCTTGTTAGAGTTCGATGTGACCCGAATTCTAGTTGGGTCAAATTGGTCCCATATCCAATATTAGGGTTATTTATTTTGTCTATATATTGATGCTTGAGTTGCAAAACTAGTTGTACCTTGATTTCCAATTAGTGATTTCTTCTCTGCCCGTGGTTTTTTCCCGTTAGGGTTTTCCACGTAAATCTTGGTGTCCCTGTTTCTGCAGTTTTCTTTTTCCGTTTCATGTTTGATTCTCAACAACTGGTATTAGAATCTGATCTCGTTGAGTACTCTGGATTCAAAAGGGTACAAGTACAGCGCTGTAGGTGGAGATATAAAGATCAGTAGGGGTTCTCTCGTCAAGTTAAAGGGACACAAAAGCTCTGCAAATTTGTATGTGTTACAGGGTTCTACAGTGATGGGTAATCAGGATGAAAAGTTTGTGAATTCACCTTCAAAAGGTATATTTGAGAAGACTCAGAGGAAGTCAGGTTCTTAGGTGAAGTTTAAGTTGGGTTCTGAATCCACATCAGAGCCAATACGTCAACCTATTATAGATGTTCAGCGTGATGTAGTCACCACATCGTCACCAATTATAGTTTCACGTCAGAGTGGTATCGTTGAGGCAGAACCAAGAGAAAGGGTAAAGCTCCACGGCGATATGGTGAAACTTCTATAGTGGGTTACGCATTGAGTATGTTCGAGGGTATAGATTTCAGTTGGGAGTCTTTAGCATATTCACATGCAGTTCATTGCGACATCTCTGATAATTCGGTGGTACAATGGAGAAGATGTGGTTTCTCTTGGAGTGTGTCTCTCAAGTTTAAGCAGGGCTTAAACTTGATCAGTACAGATATTGAGTTGGCCCATCAAGGGCCTTTGTGCAAGAGGAGGCTATTTTTCATTGAAGTTTTGCAGATCATTCGCCTTACATTGGAATTTCTTTGAAGATGGAGATTGTCAGAGTTCATTGTTCTGGATTCGTTTTGGGGTGTGCCGAGAAGCCTGCATTGGATCTCTCACATGGAATTCCTGTCAAGATGGAGATTGTTAGAGTTTGGAATGACTCGAATTCTAGTTGGGCCGGGTCTGGCACATATCCAATATTAGGGTTATTTATTTTCTCTATATATTGATACTTGAATCGCAAAACTCATTGTACCTTGATTTCCTATTAGTAATTTCTCCTCTGCCCATGGTTTTTCCCTGTTAGGGTTTCCCATGAAAATCTTGGTGTCCCTGCTTACGCAATTTTCTTTTTTCGTTTCGCGTTCGATTCTCAACAATTGGTATCAGAACCTGGTCAATGTTCCAACAATTGATGTCAGAGCAGAGTTAGAGTTTTAGTACTCGGATCGAACAAAATTGGGATTTGCAATTCTTAGTGAAAATTTGCAATTTAGTGGAAAAAGAGATAAAAAAAAGAAAAAAGGAAACTTCTTTTTCTTTTTGTTTCTCTTTGCTGTTGTTCAAGAGAAGAAATCGCGTCACCTTTGTTTTGCTGCTAAAAAAGAAGAAAGCTACCCGCGTTCTTCATCATTGAGGAGAAGCGATCGCCGACCGAATCTACCAGCCGAGGAATAGCAGTCCTTCTCTGTCAAGTCTTTCTCCGCCACGCCGTCATTCATCCCAAAGCATAGGGAACCCGCGTCACCTGTTCTTATTCAACAGAGAAGTTGTCGTTCGTCCCCACTACCGATTCAGAACAGAGACTTCTGCCATCGCCGTCTGTCAACCGTTGCTAGCCCACCTCCCTCTGATCACTAGCGCATCCTTTGACCTAATTTGCAGCAAATTTACGGGACTGTTATTCTGATTTGGGTTTTTCAATCATTTGGTGTGAAGTTTTGGTGCTGGTGCTGGAATTTTTTGGTAAGATAATTGTGAGGAAATTTGTCTGGATTATTTGGGGATCAAAGTTTAGGGCAGATATTTTAGGTTCAGAAATTGTGAGGAAATTTTTGAAATTTTTTGGGCAGGATGAGTTCAGTGAAATTCGATATTTCGATGTTAGATCAGAATATGAGATTTCAGTTATGGCAGGTGAAGATGCGAGATGTGCTTGCACAGATGGATTTAGATGACGCGTCAATAAGGCTCGATAAAATGCCCACGCTATGGAGTGAAGAGGAGAAACTTTGAAAGGATCGAAAAGCCCTTTCTTTGACACGTCTGCATTTGTCAAATCAGATTTTGCATGATGTTTTGAACGAGAAATCTGCCGCTGAATTATGGTTCAGATTAGAGCAGTTGTGTATGAGGAAAACCCTAACTAGCAAGTTGCATTTAAAGCAAGGACTTTATTCTCATCAGTTATTGGAAGAAGCCTTCATTACAGAGCACTTGGCCACATTCAAGGAGTTAGTTTCATATTTGGAGACTATGGGATGCAAGTACGATGAGGAGGATTCGGGGTTGATTCTGCTATCCTTGTTACCTGTTTCATATGGTACTTTCAAAGATACGATTTCATATAGTAGAGAAAGTCTAACTCTAGAAGATGTTTATGATTCTTTGTTATCAAAGAAAAGATGAAGCAGATTGTTGTGGGATTCGAGTCTCGAGGTGAGGGACTTGTCATTCGGGGTGGAACAAGAGAGTCAAACAACAAAGGCAGTGAAAGTGTTCAGAATTTGAAGGGCAGATCAAAGTCAAGGTACCAAGATAGAACCTATTATTTCTGTTAGAAAAGGGAGCACATCAAAGCTAAGTGCCGTAAATTGCATAATAAAATAAAGAGAGCTACAGAGAATGGAAAACAACCGAAGACGTTCGGTGAAGTAGTTGTCACAAAAGAAGAAGACTATAGGATGGAGATCTTCTAATTGTGTTAGAGGGAAACTCAAAGCCAAATAATGAATGGATTTCGGATTCAGCGTGTTCATTTCATATGTGCTACAATCGAGATTGGTTTACGACATATGAGACCATTTCAGGAGGTGCTGTGTTAATGGGTAATAACACACTTTGCAAAATAGCTGGTGTTGGTACCGTCAGAATCACAATGTTTGATGGAGTTGTGAGGACACTGGGTAATGTGCGACATGTTCCTAATTTAAAGAAGAATCTGATCTCGTTGAGTACTCTGGATTTGAAAGGGTACAAGTATATCGCTGTAGGTGGAGGTATAAAGATCAGTAGTGGTGCTCTCATCAAGTTAAAGGGACACAGAAGCTCTGCAAATTTGTATGTGTTACAAGGTTCTATAGTGACGGTAATTAGGCTACAAAGTTTGTGTATTCACCTTCAAAAAGTTTATTGGAGAAGACTCGGAGGAAGTCAAGTTCTCAGGTGAAGTTCAAGTTGGGTTCTGAATCCACAACAGAGCCGATATGTCAGCCTATTACAGATGTTCAGCGTAATGCAGTCACCACATCGTCACCAGTTTCAGTTACAGTTTTACGTCAAAGTGGTATCGTCAAAAGCAGAACCAAGAGAAAGGGTAAAACTCTACGTCGATATGGTGAAACTTCTATAGTGGGTTACGCATTGAGTGTGTTCAATGGTATTGATTCCAATGGAGAGTCTTCAACATATTCACATGCAGTTCATTGCAACATCTCTGATAATTTGGTGGTACAATGGAGAAGATGTGATTTCTCTCCTAGTGTGTTTCTCAAGTTTAAGTGGGGCTTAAACGTGATCAGTACAAGATATTGAGTTGGCCCAGCAGGGGAGTTGTGGAAGGGGAGGTTATTTTTTGTTGGAGTTTTGCAGATCGTTTGCCTTACATTGGAATTTCTTTGAAGATAGAGATTGTGAGAGTTTAGTGTTTTGGATTCATTTTGGGGTGGGCCGAGAAGCCTGCATTGGATTTCTCATGTGGAATTCATGTCAAGGTGGAGATTGTTAGAGTTTGGTTGACCTGAATTCTAGTTGGCCCGATTGAGCCCATATCCAATATTAGGGTTATTTATTTTCTCTATATATTGATGCTTGAGTCGTAAAACTCGTTGTACCTTGATTTCCAATTAGTGATTTCTCCTCTGCCCGTGGTTTTTTCCCGTTAGGGTTTTCCATGTAAATCTTGGTGTCCCTACTTCCGCAGTTTTCTTTTACCGTTTCGCGTTCTATTCTCAACAAATCCTATAGCAGAAATAGAGTTCAACTTGGGGACATAAAAAAGAAGTCTCCAAAAATGGGTTTAAAATAGGTCTCCCACTTGGACCACAACTATGTGCCACAACAGCACTGGACCTAACCTGAGCTCCAACCCTAAATGTTTTGGTGTCACAACATCGACACATGGGGAGCACTTAACATACTCGTAAATCACTATGTTGCATCACCCTTTTTAGCATTACGGCGAGACACATGTCGTACACTTGCTCGATCTAGAAATAACCCTAACATCAAGCCCAATATTACTCACTACCGCGGTGTGGTTGATGTCATGACGCCAACTGTCCAGTCACTTGGTTTTTCGTGCTAGAAACTCGAACTCTTTGATTTCTCAACACCAATTTGTGTTGAACATTAGTCATATAATTATAAATCAATTTTTGCTATATAATGAATTTTTATACAAGAATGTTTTGTTAACTAATTCAAAATTAGATTTTATTCAACATATTTTCTAAACAAGACAACGAAAAAGAGTTGAAATACGATTAGTCTTTGAAGATCCTTTGAGCATGTCGTAAATTGTCAAGTTAGAGCTGCAATCCATAAACGTTTATTCAGAATTTTGCTTTCAGAAATCTCTTTATTTCTCTGACGTTGGTCGCCTCCTTTTCTACCAAAATGAAGAAAAAAGGTTAAGGAAGTTATGTACATCTTAAATAGAGATGACCCAGACCCATTAAGAGAAAGCTCATCAGGCCATATGGTAACAACATAACCTACCATCTAAATAACGTGACATGGCATTAAAATTAATTAACTTAATCTCAAAAAATGTACTTTCACATAAATTTATAAAATCATGTCCAAGCATGTCAAACCAAAACCGCGAGTTCCACAATTATTATTTTTGAATAATTAATGGTTTTTATTTTTTTATTTTTATTTTTATTTTTTTTGTTTTTCCTCTAAACTTATTTCAACGTGACACTGAAACATATAATATTTGTTCATCAAATAATTAAACAGCTGAAACACATAATAACTGTAACTAAGCCAAAACACATTGTTTTTTAGATCGTAAATGTTTATTTTAATTTTGATTGGATACATTTAATATCTGGCCCTAATAAAAAAAATGATAATGAGTTTAGGAAAACGTTTCCACGTTTTCCCCAAATGAGAGATCGTGGGCATGCGTTGCGGGAGGAGGAGAGATTTCCTCCCGAATCCTCTTCTTCTCCAATGTTAAAAATGTCCACCTCACAATTTTCGTCTCACTCTTCTCTTGCAATGAATTTGTTCCTTCAAGCCATCCCATATCCAGCGATTTGTGGATGAAATTACAGGACTTTGTAATTGAGTCTTTAGCAATCTCACTAAGTCGTTGTCTTCCCTCTTTCTCTATAAAGATTCAATTGTTGAGATCATGCATTTTGGATTTCGAATATAATTGGGTAAACCACTTGTTTTTAGTGGAGTTTGTTTATAACAATAACTATCAGACTAGTATCGGTGTTTCGCCTTATTAAGCTTTGTAAGAGAGTCCATGCAAATCACCTTTATGTTGGGCTGAGATAGAGGAGCATGTCACTCTCAAGTCTGAATTGATTCAAAAGATGACTGAGAAAGTTCAAGTGATTAAAGAGCGACTGGGTACAGTTCAAAGTCAAGAGAAGAGTTTAGCAGACATTTGGAGAAGGGAAGTTGAGTTTGAAGCCAATGATTTTGTGTTCTTAAAAGTACGACCTCGTTGAGGTATTAGTCGTTTCAGTGTGAAAGGGAAGTTGACCCCAAGATATATAGGTCCTTTTCGAATTATTGAGCGGATTGCCCCAGTGGCTTATCGTTTGGAGTTACCGTCACAGTTGAATTATGTTCATGATGTCTTTCATGTTTCTATGTTGATGAAGTATATTCCTGATCTTTTGCATGTTATTTCTTGGACTGAAGTTCCTATTCAGGAGGATGTGTCTTATGAGGAAGAATTTGAGAGAATTATGAGCTGTGAGATTAGGATTCTACGTCATCGTGAAATACCTTTCGTTCGAGTTTAGTGGAAGAATCATAGTGAAAGAGAAGCCACTTGGGAAATTGAATCTGATGTGATGGCTAAGTACCCTCGTTTATTTAATGCTACTCTTAAAATTGTTCTAAATTTTGGAGACGAAATTTTCTAAGTAGGGGAGAATGTAATATTTGGCCCAAAGGGCCTAAACAAAAAAAAATGATATTGAGTTGGGGAAAACGTTTCCATGTTTTCCCCGAATAGGAGACCATGGGCATGATTTGCGAGAGGAGGAGAGATTTCCTACTGAATCCTTTTCTTCTCCAATGTTAAAAATGTCCACCTCTCAATTTTTGTGTCACTCTTCTCTTGCTGTGAATTTGTTCCATCAAGCCTTCCCATATCCAGCAATTTGTGGGTGTAATTATAGGACTCTGTAACTGAGTCTTTAACAATCTCAGTAAGTCGTTGATTTCCCTCCTTCTTTGTAAAGATTCAATTATTGGATGGGGTTCTAAATTTTGAGTTGTATATTTGTAAGGTTTGGCGTTCAGCTGAGTACAAATCTTGGTGTTGTCGAAATTCTTAGGAGATGAAATCAGAAACAGAGTTAAGCTTGAGGTATAAAAATTCGACTTTTATATTTGGAAATCCTCTATTAAATGGTTTGGATTGTGGACTCTACTATAGATTTGTATTGATTGTGAAATCGAAAAAATTTCGACAGCTAAATTTTTGGAATTTGCCTACTGTGAAAGGTTCAAGATGTGATCCAGCTAAGGCTGAGTTGCGGCGTGGAATCATCGAACCTCGATGGTTAGATGACTGGCCAAGTCATGGGGTTCCGTGACGATTAAATTGTTCATTTGCGACAGGGACGAAGGCCATGACTTCGGCTGAGAATCCCGTATAGATGAATGGCGAACCCAAAAGAATTGTGGGTTTCAATTTTGGGCATGTGGTTTAGGCCTGAGGCTTAGACCAAATGACCAATTGACCAATTGACCAAGCCATATTGGGTCATGATCCAACCCACTTTTGGAGTTCATTTGGGCTAGGTTTGAGTCATAAAATTTGGATAATTTAGCCCAATTAATTTTGAATAAACTTTAAATGATAATTGGATAATTAGTTATAAAGTTTAACACTTAAACTTTTGGATAGGTACCTTTAATTAAATTAAACTTTCGTGAACTATTGGATTTGGGTCTTTTTGGATTTGAAGGTTTGGTTGGTGGAAGTCTACTTTCAGGTAAGGATTATTTATGCACTTCATTTGCATATTTTTTATAAAATAATTATCTTGCGACAAGTCTCATATTAAAATAACTTGTCCATTTTTATGACGGTTGAATTTTTATATTATATTTTATTATCATTGTTCACGTTTCAATTAAGCATGCCTATAAATATTTTGGGATCAATTTGGTTAGGCGAATCAAGCTTGATTGACTCGATTTATGGTCTGTTTTATTTTCACACATTCTACCGTACGGAATGTGTTTGTTTGTTATTGAAATGGGTAATAGGAGATATGTAAAATGTACTTGAGTTCGAATCCCTAAAGTTAAAATAGGTAATAGGTTGGTTGTATGTGCCGTGTCCTTGGGTTGCGAATCTTTAAACCTGATTGCGATCGACGAGCATCACTTTTATTCTATTATATTTCTATGGCATGGTGTTCCCAGAGTTCATTAGTGGCTCCCTTTTCACTGTGATTTTTAATTTGTACAACAATGACTTATTTTAATTATGTACAACATATTAGTGTGTGATTTTAAACACAAGCCCTTTTGTACACATTTTTCTGAAAGGGATATATAAAACGTGAGTTTTAAATTCATGCATGCTTAAACATAATTTTAATTAAATTTCTTAATACATAATCCCTATTGAGTTTAGTAAACTCACCTCTATGACACCTTTCACGATTTTATCAGCCGGACCTTCAATTGCTGAGTCAGGATTAGACCCGGAGGGTTTCACTTTATATTTCGTACCTTAATAAATTTCCTTAAGGGGCTTTGTGAGGAAAATTTTATTATCTTTAAATTTGTAATTTCTAGTTTATTTATTACACATTTCTTTTATTTGGATTATATTACTTTACTATCGGATTTCACTTCATGAACCTGTTAAGCCACTGTTTGTTGGGCCTTGGCTTTTTAATAAATTTTAGTATTCCGCTACTAAATAATAAATTCAAGTGAAAGGGCCTTGGTTCTTTTGAACCAGGTCGTTCCCCGTTCTGTCTCGGGTTCCCTTTGGGGCGTGACAAAAAATTTTGGTACAAAAGCCAAGTTCCATCTTAGAAAGTGATATTAACAAGATAGATATACAAGATTTTACTGTGCCTATGGACATATCATAACATACCTTGTAAATGTTTCAGCTTTTCAAAATGCCTCCAAGAAGAGCTCCCAGAAACTGTGTTCTTGTTGTACCTACTGTGCAATCTATTGAGTCACAACCTATTGATCCTCTTGTAGCCTTGAGAGATATGCTATAGAACCTATCCTAAGATAACGATAGTTAGGACCCCGAGACGTGCTGCATGCAATTCTTGGTACAGTTGGAACGCATGAACCCGCCGATATTTGTGGGTGGAGGTGACCCCAAGGTGTTGAAAATTGGTTAAGAGTGATGGAGGAGAAGCTAGTTGGTATTGGGGTTTCGACAGAGTATTGGGTTCGTCTTGAGACATTTTACTCTTAGAGGATGGCTGAAGTCTGATGGAAATCTCTCAAGCTGGATTATCCGCGAGACATGATGACCTAGACCTAGTTTGAGACAATGTTCTGTAATAACTATTGCAACGCTGGTCATCATAAGAATATGATAAGTTCTTATTATGATTTGGAGCTGGAAGGTTTGACTGTACTAGAATATTACGCTAAGTTTATGGAGCTATCGTAGTATATCAATGAGGCATATCCGGTTGGTCAAATGATTAAGTTCATTAAGCATCTGAGACCTAAGATTAGACATCAACTAGCAAATGTGGAGTATAAGTCTATTTCGGATGTCGTTGCTGTTGCTCAACGTATTGAAGGTGTTTTGGTTTAACAGTTCAGCGAGTATAAGGGTAAATCAAATAGAGAACAACAAGTTGGTGGCAAAATAAGCAAGAAAGATCAGAAGAAGAATCAGAACGAAAGTGGACACACTCAGAGTGGAGTTGGTGGATAGTCAGTGACACTCCTTATTCTACTAGTGGGAGCTCAGGCCCTTATGTATGTCATACTTGTAACCAGCCTGGTCATATGAGGAAGAACTGCCCGATGAATCAAAAACCTTCTCAGACTAATTCACCTCCTACTCAATCAGCTTCTGTTAGACCTGGTTTTGGAGTTGGTAGAGGATTTTCTGGTCAAAATTAGCACAATTTTTTTGGATCACAGAGCTTTGCTTCCCCATAGGCAGTTGGTTATAGACCTCCATTTCAGCAGCAGTATTAGCCCACTAGTACTGATTTTGAGAGGCCTTCTAGACATCAGCAGAGTTATGCAACTAGTACTACTCTTGAAGGATCTACTAGTATGATGGTTGGTGCTGTTCCTAATTCATCGAGGGATGGATTTAGTGGAAATAAGAAGGTCAAGGAGACGATGTTTGGCCAAGCTTATGCAGTTTTTGGAGTTGAGCCTATTGATTAGTCTTGTCAGGGCGTTGATGTCCATGGATACTTGGTCTTAAAAGGATGGGTGACCGCATATGGGGAGTATCTGTGGAATGAGGTGTCTACAAAACTATTGGTATCCATAGAACTATTAGTGTTCACGGAAGTGTTAGTGTCCGCAGATGTGAAGTGAAATCTCCGTAATGAGATGTCCGCAAAGCATTGGTATCTACAGAAGCATTGGTGTCCGCAAAAGTGTAGGTGTTCATGGATACTTAGTTTTAAAAGACACGTTGATGTGCATCTGTTATGTCCGTGGAATATTAAGTGTGTAGCAGATATCCGTAGCTAACGGGTAGAAGACCTTCAGCCACTTCTCAGGAGCAAACTTCTGGACTTTTATTTTATCATGTGAAATGCACGTACAGACATTTGGAATGAGTGTGAGGTGGATATCCACAGCAGATTCATAGCAGACATGCTACGACCGGAAAGTTGAAAATTTGTCTACTTTTAAGGGTAAAATTCCTTAATTTTATAGAATGATTAGGCATTTTCTTTACAAATTGGGGTGAGCTACTTTGCTGGAAGTTTGACACCTTAGCTTAACAGATAACTCATGATATTTTCACCTCATACTTAATGGAATTATAACCAATTAATATGATAACTGAAGGAAAAATAGAATATAAGCAGTCATCATCTCTCTACTCTTAAAAAGTTTGAAGAAGAAAAATGGAGTAAACTTTGACAATTATGCTAAGGTTTCTAGGTAAGAAATGTTTGTATGTGTATGGTCTTTGAACCTACATCACAAGTTGCTAGGGTAATGTTTGTGTTTAAAACGACATGATATTGTTTGACACAATGTGATATAGATGAGGATAGTATTGATCATTATACTATTATATATTGGTTGTTGATGTGCTATTAGATTGACTGTGATACTACGATATTGTTTGGCATGAAGTGTTATTTGGTTTAGTGATAAAGATATAAGTGGCATGATTAGATTAAGTTGTGTTATGATATTGCCATGTCATAGGTTTTGATGTAAGTGTTGATCATCCATAAATGATATGAACGTATGCATTTCATACATCATGACACATGTTTTCAAAAGAACTGAAAATGATTTTCTATAGGCTTTTCATATAAGAAAGATTGAAACATAAACAAAAATATGTAAGTATTTACTTGTGGGGCAGGGTTAGAGTTAGTTGTCCCATATGAGGTGGACCAAACGATGTCACTCTCCCCTATACTAAATTACCCTCGACGACTGGATTGTTAAGAGGAAGAAAAAATAGACTAAAGATTGTAAAAGACCAAAAGACTAATTAACGTACGTCAATAGTTACTAGTGGGGCGTGGGCCCATATGAGATGGACCAAATGGTGTCACTCTCCCTTTGATGAAACTACCCCCAGTGATTGGATTGTAAAGTGGACGATAAAATAAAGAACGATGACTGAAAGTATACATATTTTCATAAAAGAGCATATCTTCATGCGAGTGTATTGCATATTCATTTTATATAAGTATTTCTTACTGAACAAGAGACTCATAGTCGTATTTTGTGATGTAGGAGAGGAAGAAAATTCTTATGAGACTCATATGTATTGAGTTAGAAAGAAAGGGATATTCAAGGAGGTATATCCACACACAGAGCTTGAGCTATTAACACGAATTTGACCTGTGGCTTATGACACACTCAAATATATGTGAATCTAATGTAGTTGAAGTTTTGTTTTACACAACATATGTGTATAGGAAGTTTTAATGAAGTATGATTTCTTTATGTTAAGTTATGAGTATGTTATGAGTGGATTTGGGATTAAAATAAGAAACGAGTTATAACATGACAATTTTAAACGAGAGAGTTTTCTACTACACAAATTGTTTCAGACATGTTTTAATCACAATTTTAATAAGCTTTTAAAGAATAAAAAATCCATGGAAAAATTAAAAAAAAAAAAAGTTTTAGAGATAGGGTGTGACAAAATTATTGTATCAGAGCGCCTTGAGTTGAAATCATTTATGTAGATTGCATAACAACTCAAGCTTCAATGAGAAAATGCTTCATCAACTATAAGTATACTTCTTTTATATTAAAAATTAATTATGGTATTGTATATAAATTCTTTAAGAAAATATTATAGTAAGGGAACAAATGAAAACTATGGATGAAAGAGATGAAGCCATTAATTGATTATTAGAATTGGTAGAAAGCAAATTTCAGTACTTGGAGAAAGTTATGGGGAGGGGTGAACAAAGTAGTCCACAACTAGCTGGATTTAACATGTGAAAAAGGAAACATTTTTTATTCGACTAGCACCGAAGAATAGATATAACTTTAGAAAACATGTTTGAGTATGCCCAAATAGAAGAAGAGGAGAAGGTTTCTTGTGTAGTTTATATGTTGATAAAGGAAGCAAGATTTTGGTAGGATTCAATAAAGATAATATGTGATACTAAAGCAATGACTTGAGAGAAATTTAAAGAATTTTTCCATGATCATTACATTGATCATACTATAAGGACAAGAAAACTAGTGGAGTTTGTTCAATTATGCAAATTTGGATCAATGAATGAATACATATGCAAGTTTGAATCACTGTCCCATTTTACTTCTCATTTAGTAAGCACGAATGAGCTTAAAGTACACCCATTCGTGCTAGGCCTCAAAGTGAAAATTTATAGAGGTGTAAAAATATCAGGTATGCATGGAGTATTGTATTTTGAAGTTGTAGTGAAAGCCCTTGAGGTGGAGGCATAAATTGAAGTTGCTAAACAATCGGAAGCAAGAAAGAAATTCTTTAGAGAGATTCATCCTTAACTACAAAAAAGGTGGTTTTCTAATGTAAAGGGTTTTAAGAGATCATTGAAAGATGGGAACAAACAAGGGAAGGAAAAGCGTGCTTGGGGGAGTCATCATTTTCAAGGACATATAATTGAGTACCCAAAATTATTCAATGTCCTAAATGCAAAAGGAATCATTTTAGGCAGTGTAGAGCTAGCATAGGGCAGTGTTTCAAATACAAGGAGATTGGTCATACTGCCCAAAATTGTGCAACTTTGGCTGGAGAACAAAAGAAAGTTAACCCAAGAGTTTTTACACTCATTGAACTCACCTGAAGATTATAAGCAATCTATAGTGGTGTTAGGTATGATTGTTATTAATGGTGTGTCTGCTTATACTTTGATGGATTCTAGTGCTACGCATTGATTTGTGTCTTCTGTATTTTGTGAGAAATTGAATTGCTCATACTTTAACATGTTTATAATGTAATGTTGCTATTGGGAGAATGTTTGAATGTAAATTGCATCTTGAAGGGGTGTAAATGGTAAACAATTATGTGCTAGTCTTATTGTAATTAATATAAAAGGATATGATATCATTTTGGGTATTGATTGGATATTCAGACACTTTGATATCATAAATTATAGAAAAAGAATGGCTTGTTTTCAACTTCTGGATGGTGTAGAGTATGTTTTTCATGGAACCAAAGATGAGGGAAATACAACAATTTCTGAGTAGTGGATGTATGAGTTTTTTTGCCAGTGTAATTGATATAAGTTTGAAATGTGATGGGAGACTAAATGAAATTCCTATGGTTCAATATTTTCCTGAAGTCTTTCTAGAAGATTTGCTCGGATTGACTCTTGATCGAGAAATTGAATTTGTTATTCATGTTTATCCTGACATGTCACATATATCCAAGAATCTTTATAGAATGGCACCAGGGGAATTAAAAGAACTAAAGTCTCAATTGGAGTAATTAGTGAATAAATTATTCATTTGCCCGAGTTTTCACCATGGGGAGCACCTGTGTTATTTGTCGAAAAGAAAGATGGCTCAATGAGAATGTGTATCAATTATTGAGAATTAAATAAAATTATCATAAAGAATAAATATTTGTTGCCATAGAATGATAACTTATTTGATCAACTTCAAGATGCTAGTTTCTTCTCAAAAATTGATTTACGATTGGTGCATCACAGTTAAAAGTTAATATCAAAGATATTCCCAAAACAACATTTTGAATTAGATATAGTCACTACGAGTTTTTAGTTTGTCGTTTGGTTTGACAAATGCACCAACAACATTTATGGATATGATGGACCGTATTTTCAAGGACTAATTGGACAAATTCATAATAGTCTTTATTTATGATATTTTGATCAATTCTCATTCATGGGAAGAGCATATGAAATAATTAAGGCTTGCATTGTCAATCTTGAAGGCACATCAATTATATGCAAAATTCTCCAAGTGTGAATTCTAGCTTGATCAAATTAAATTTTTGGGTCATACCATTTCCAAGGATAGTATTGTTGTAGACCTAGCTAAAATACAAGCAATTATTGAGTGGCCACAACCAAGGAACATTGGTGAGGTACATAGCTTTCTTGGATTAGCAGGATATTATAGACAATTTATTAGGGGGTTTTCCAAGATTATTATGCCACTGACCCGTTTAACAAAAAAGAATATAAAGTTTTGGTGGTCTACTGATTGAGAGGTCAGTTTTCAAGAGTTGAAAGAGAAATTGACTAACGCATCTGCTTTATCACTTCTAAATGAGGATGACAAGTATTGAATTTATTGTGATGAATCAATAATAGGAATAAGTTGTGTGTTTATGCAATAAGATAGAGTGATTATGTATGCTTCAAGACAATTGGAAGACTATGAGCAAAATTACCCAACATATAACCTAGAATTAGCTGTAATGGTGTTTGCCCTTGAGATATGGATACATTATCTGTATGGACAATCATGTGAAGTATACACAGTTATAAAAGCTTGAAGTATATTTTTACTCAGAATGAGCTAAACATGAGGCAAAGGCGATGATTGGAATTTGTGAATGATTATGATTTTGAAATTAAATATCATCCCAGAAAAGCAAATATTGTAGTTGATGTATTGAGTAGGAAATCAATGTTAATGAATTCAATTTGGATGGAAATGCCTTTAACACTGCAAGTGGATATTTATAAATTTAGACTAGAATTGGTTACTACACAATTGGCATCTACGTTTTCAATTATGATGCTAACGCCTACAATATTGGCAAGGATTAAGGCGGCCTAAAAGGAGAATCCAAAGTGTATAAACCTTAAATATAATCAGAACTTGGTAAATAAGTTAGATTATTCTATTTTGAATGACGAAATAGTGAAGATAGGTGGTATGTTCTCGCAAATAAAATGTTACGACGAGAAATTTTATCAGAAATGCATTTCTCAAATTTTTTGCTAATTCCCGGAAGTACCAAAATGTACAAAGATCTTAAGTAACATTATTGGTGGCCTAATATTAAAGTGGATGCAGTAAAATATGTGGAGTTATGCTTGACTTGCTAACAAATCAAAGTCGAGCACCAAAGACTAGAAAGAACATGGCATTCTCTGCCGATACCAGGATAGAAATGGGAACAGATTGCAATGGATTTTGTCATTAGTTTCCCAAAGACAATAAAGGAACTGATGCACCTGTGGAAGGAGTAAGAAATATAACCTGTAAATAGTGGAAGAAGTTGATGAAGTGTTGAGATGTGTTGATCAACCGGGTGACACAATATGCAGAAGAGGTGCTCGATCGAGTGCTGGAGAACATAGGCGGAGATCGAGCGGTATTTCACAATTTTGATCAGCTGCAAGATTTATGATTGCTTGGATAGTCGATCATCAACGGAGAATTATATTACAGATTCGAGCATTTTCTTGGGCGGTTGATTGTCAACGTTGAAGGAGATCGACCGGTCAAGAATTACCTTAAATTGTCTCAAACTTCTTTATGGAAGGTCCGATTTTGGAAGCCAATAACTCTTTGAATTTAAAAGCTTTTGATCTGAAATTCAAAACACTTCTCCCTTGATGAATAAGGAAAGAACTCTTTCAAAAATGATGGGTATAAACACTACGAATTAGGAAATATGCTTGAAATAACTTGAGTGGTTGGAAATAGAAAGTATGCACACTTGCAACTCCCGTATGGATGGCTTAACGAACGAGAACCTTCTTGATAGTTGGACACCTCTTCACACGCCCTTCTTCCGAGGAGTAAGAATGTGGATACTAATAAGAGAACTCACTCAACTACAAGTAAGCCCAATCTTGTGATGCAACACACACAATGAGACTTTGGATATAACTTACGAAATTTTGAAAAAGGAATCACTTCAATTTCAAAAGAAAGTGTAAGCTTTGTATTAATCAAACTTCAATGCCCAAATCAATTACATAGGGTGGTTATAAATAACCAATTGAAAACTATGAATGGTAAATAACTAAATAAGCAACAATAACATTAAACTGACTATAGTATAAGCAAGGCTGATACTTTCTTCAATAGTTACTAGGTTAATTAACTAAAAGAATATTTAATTCATGCTTCCTTTCTTCTTCTCCATGTCTAGAGGTTTTTTGGCAACTATTCCTTCTTGATGCTCGGCCATTTGGATGCTTTCCATATATAGACTTCCTTGGTCTCCAATCTTGGACACTTGAACTTTCCATAATATTTACTCTCTATTCTACGGGCATTTGACATAGCAAAAAAACTCTAATTTTAATGATTTAGCCTATTTTAGAAAGCTTAAGAAGTCAGCTACAATCTTCATGAAGTACTTTTTTGATATGATGTTATTTTAGATGCCAAAACCATCAAACACGCATCGAAGGTCAAAAAGCAAACAGTTTTGGGAAGTCCTTCCATTATTCTTCAATTGTTCTAGAACTTCCACCTATGCTTGACTTTAAAGAACTCCATGAACATCTTGAATGCTTGATTGATGATATGATGGATTTGTGGTGTATCATCCTCTCGAGGTTGAAAAGGATTCGACCTCGTATCATGTCTTGTTTTTACATAATCTTCATAGAAACTAGGAGATTCACCATAGACCATCAAGATTGTAGTATCTTCAATGTCTTCATGAGTGTAATAAGGAAATTAATCTTGTTTGATGTAGTAGGTAGATGATATTAAGATTTCCATAAACCTCTTCCCATGTTTGAACAATAACTCAGTTACTAGATTCTCATTCTTTGCCTTCGAGTTAGAAGTATTGTAGACCACAATTATAATTACCATAAATATAACTTTAAGAACACCTTTAAGTAAGTGTTGCCAAAGAGTAATTCCTTCATCATCTACTTTAACAACATAAGAAGATGTGTCATGGGCCTTAAGATTTGTAATGGCTTCAAATTCTTCATGAATGAAATAAGGGAACAAATATTGTTTGATGTAGGAGGCCAATAATATTAAGATTTTCACAAATCACCTCCCATATTTGAACAACTTAGAAGTAATATAGATGCCCCTTTGTAATTAAACAATTTCCATAAATATAATTTTGAGAATATCTTTGAGTATATAAGGGCAAAGAATAATGCCTTCATAGAGTCTTGAGTTGCCTTTTCCTCGACATGGTTTGCTAGGACCCCAACAAGTACTTTTTCTTATTAGTGATGCTCGTATTCCATGAAGCTTGCCATCCTTGGAAACGAAATCTTTGGAAACTAGAAGCCAAAATCATAGAAGCCATGTTAGCACAAATGCTCTCATCAATGAACAAAGAGCAAACCTTTTTATTGCTAGAGCATTGTATATGAAAAATTGTTCTTTTTGACAATCCACTTCTTGGGTATGAATAGTTAAGGCACTTGGAAGCTCTATGTCGAAGGGTTCCCTTTGGATATAATACAACTCTTCTTGGGGCTCTTTCTCTTCATTAATTGCTACAAGCATCACATCTTCATTAGTTGTTGCCAAGGAGTCTATTTTACCTTCTAGATGCTCGGCTTTGGCCACTTGTTACTCTTTACATTCTTCCTCCTCTATTTGAGACTCCAAAGATAATAATGACCCTTCTTCAACGTAAATAACTTATTTTTCAATTTTCTCAAGAGTAACTTCTAATACCTCATCATGATCTTGTCCTTGTAAGGTCAAAGTACTCGATATACTTGCTTTATGTTGTTGTAATATTCCTTCAAACAATGTGTTGATTTTCATAAGATCTTTCATACCTTGTGATTGGTGGTGGTGAGTATGGGATGGTCTTGATAAACCTTGGAGCATACCTTCTTCTCAATAATTTCTCAATCTCAAACTATGTTTTGATGTTGTCTTCACCGTATTCCTTTTGGTAGGTAATCAAATTGTTCCACTATTTTGAAGCTTTTCCTTTAAATTTAGAAGAAATAAGTTTTACCAAATCCTTTACCGAATAGTACGCAGTCTGAATAATCTCCTTGATTTCATCTTCCCAATCAAAATAATCTTTGGCACCACTAAAAGTTAGAATACATGGTGGTGAATTTTCCTTGTCTAAAATACAACTCCTTGAGTAGCTTCATCCCCTCGTCATTGTGTTGAAAAAAAGATATCACGAATTAGTAGGAATCGTTTTAGCTCTGATACCAAATGATGCACTTGCGAAAGGGGTAAGAAATATAACCTGTAAATATTGAAAGAATTTGATGAAGTATTGAGATGTATTGATCGACTGGGTGACACAATATGCAGGAGAGGTGGTCAATCGAGTGCTGGAGAATGTAGGCGGAGATTGACCAGTATTTCACAATTTTGATCAGCTGCAAGATTTGCGGTTGCTTGGGTGGTCGATTGTCAATGGAGAATTATATTACAGATTTGAATGTTTTCTGGGGGGTCTGGTGAAGGTGGTAGATCGATCAAGAGTTACCTTAAATTGCCACAAACTTCTTTATGGAAGGTCTGACTCTGAATTTAGAAGCATTTGATCTAAAATTTGAAACACTTCTTCCTTGATGAATAGGAAAGAACTCCTTTAGGAATGATGGGTATAAATGTCATGGATTAGGAAATATGTTTGAAAAAACTTGAGTGGTCAGAAATAGCAAGTATCAACACTTGCAACTCCCGTATGGATGACTTGACGAATGAGAATCTTCTTAATGGTTGGAAACCTCTTCACACACCATTCCTCCAAGGAGTAAGAACGCAGATGCCAATAAGAGAACTTACTCAGCTCCAAATAAGCTCAATATTGTGACGCAACACACACAAGGAGACTTTGGATATAACTCACCAAATGTTGAAAATAGAATCACTCTAATTTTGAAAGAAAGCAAAAGCTTTGTATTGATCAAACTTCAATGTCCAAAACAATTATATAGGGTGGTTATAAATAACCAATTACAAACTATGAATGGTAAATAACTAAATAAGCAACAATAACATTAAAATGGTTATAGTATAAGCTAGGCTAATACTTTCCTCAATAGTTACTAGGTTAATTAACTAAAAGAATATTTAATTTATTCTTCCTTTCTTCTTCTCCAATTCTAGAAGTCTTTTGGCAACTATTCCTTCTTGGTTCTCGGCCACTTGGATGCTTTCCATGTATAGACTTCCTTGCTCTCCAAGCTTGGACACTTGGACTTTCCATAATATTTACTCTCTGTTCTGTGGGCATTTGACATAGTAAACAAATACTAATTTTAATGATCTAACCCATTTTAGAAAGTATAAGAAGTCATCTACAATCTTCATGAAGCATCCTTTTGGATACGACATCATTTCAAATGCCAAAACTATCAAAAACTCATCAAAGGTTAGAAAGCAAGCAGTTTTGGGAAGTCCTTCCATTATTCTCTAATTGTTCTTGAACTTCCACCTATGCTTGACTTCAAAAAACTCCATGAACATCTTGAATGCTTGATTGATGATAGGATGGATCCGTGGTCCATTAGGAACAAGATATGATATGAGTGATCGTGGACAAATTAACAAAATTGGCTAATTTGTAGTAGTAATGATGTCTTATTCAATGAATTAATATGCATAATTATATATTCAAGAAATAGTATAACTGCATGAAATTCTAGTTTTAATAGTGTAACCGGGATCCTAGGTCTGTAACATCCCATTTTGCATTTAACTTTCCATTAAAACATTTTCTTTTAAAACTTATACATAAACATGTGAAGAAAAAAGCAGAGTGAACAAAAGCGGAAGTCTTTATAAATATTAAAACATATATCCAAAACTTTAAAACAAACATCTTCAAACATCTTTAACATACTTAAAAACTAAAGTGTTTAAAAAATTTAAAAACTATTCAAAGTCTTTGAAATACTTAAACACACTTTATTTCATATCATGAGTCATAACCCCCAAGATCAATACGTGCCTGGTAACACATGCACTCATTGCTTCATGCTTCTTCCACGTACACTTCATTAGGATCACAATCATCACCTACATCACAAGAGAAACTGTGAGCCTAATGCTCAGTAAGAGCTAAATGAAATGAAAGTTCATGCTGACTCCATGCTCATGTCTTTCATGTTAGAAAAGAACCTATCATTTATGTTCTTTAATCATAGTCTCATTATAGTTCAAAACATTGTTGATTTTCCACATAAGAGAATAGATACATCCTCGGGATCTAACCTGGGCAAAACTGTCACTCAATCCGGATGGGAGAAGAGCTACATCGTGTAGTAGTTCTCCCAAGTAGATCTGTTACTAATCTCCCCAATCCCCAACATCTATTTACATTTATTAGATACATTTTATTCCCGTGCAATGCATGTATATGCAACCTTATCATAACATTTCTACTCGTGATGCATGTCATGAATGTATTTCACACAACAGTTCATACTACATATTGAGGAGACAATACAGTTTATTTAACAAATTATTGAAGCATGAAACAACAAGGCATATTCAACATTATTTCCAATAGTTTCTATCAATATAATATCAAGCAGGGATCAATTCCGATTACTAATAGCTTATTCACAACAATGTTATCAAACTACAATTGTGTAATACTACCAATTCTATTATGTTGTATGTATGCCAATCATCAAAAGGAAACAGAGAATCAATCCACAAAAACAGTTTATCTAATAGAGTCCTTTCCAAGTATTTTATCATTCTCCTCTATGCGTTATTCTACCAAGCAATAGACAGCAGTGTACTTTAATTTAACAGAGAGAAATTTTAGCAACCAGAACATTCTTCTTCACAGGTTCATCAATCAACAACTTAATATCTTAACAAACCAATAATCCACAAGGAGTAATCTCATCCTTTTCAACATTTCTATCAACGAACACAGAAATCAATAGAGCTTTCCCTAAACCATTGTTTATCAATGAAGCAGACACAATTCCAACAACATAGAATTATCATCAACAAACAACACAAAAATCCTAATCTTGTGATGTAGGCCACCTCTAGTAAAACACATGCAATATCTCTTATCTTTCTTTGGCAAAATCCTCTCCTTGAAGCTTCTCCCCCACAACCGCAGAGAACACCAGAAGTTTGTCCTCATTTTTCTTATGCCAAATCTCTCCCATATGACATGCTTATAAACATTACAGGAGATGACAAGCCATGACACTCCATATTCCATGCGGCATTTCATTTTCCAGACAATAGTTTGGCATTTTTCAGGCGACTGTTTGTGTCCCGATCGATCACACACTTCATGTGATCGACTGTAAATTTTACAGTCATGACCATGATCGACCACAATTCTCTGATGATCAACCACAATTTTGTCTTCTCCAAAAATACCAATCGATCACCCCCTTAGTAGACGATCGGCCACTGCCAAAATGTTGCTCTCTATATAAAATCTGCTTTGGAAGTGGTCGATCATCTCCTTCAACCAATCGACCGCTTCCAAAATGGCTACAATCTGTATAGATTTTTCTTGGAAACTGGTCGATCATCCCCCTTCAGCTAATCAACTGCTCCAAAAATGGTCACACTCTATAATAATCTGTAATACCCATGATTGACCCCCTTCTCCTAGTGATCGACCGCCACCATCAAAAGTCTTATTTTCTTCATTCTACTTCATATTATTAACAATTCATCTTACTTGTTATTCTAACATGTGAACAAGAACAAAACTAACACCATTATCATCCAATATATCCTTAAACGTCAACAACCTCATTATCCTCAACAACTTACAATTCACTATGTCCAAATACACTTCCTTTGACAAAACATATGTTACACATAATTGAAGTTTTACATATACATGAATTTTCCTGATATTACAAGGTCTACTTCCACTTTTTGGAAACGTTTGTATAATGGCATAGGCCCTAAGTTAACTTTTAGCGTGACTTTTCATTCTCAGATAAATAGGCAAACTGGAAGAATAATTCAAATACTAGAAGATATGATGCGAGCATGTGTGCTAGAATTTCAGATTAGTTGGAGTAAGATGCTGCCCAAAGGCTCATAAATACTTATATTGCTAACTACTTGGAAAGAGAAACACTTATGGCCCAATTGGATGAGCTTCCAAACCATGAAAATCAAGGGAAGCCCATACACTTGTTACAATAGAAGAAGCCCAAGAAGAACATGATTTTAGTAACATCACTCTTGTCAAAATTGAAGATAGGAAAGCTACCAAAGAAATCACCTTCCTTAAAGACAAAGTAAGCTGAGAGTTACTAAAGTCATGATTTTAGAAAGTTACTAAATTAGCTTATACTAATCAGCCAACTAAGGACCAAATATCTAGAAGGTTTCCTATTTATTTGTTTCCTAATTTATGTTTGTAAAAGACTATATAAAGCCACCTAGTGTTATGTTTAAATACAGACATAGTTGAATACAAAGTGTAATACCCAAAATTTTTATGTCAAAATTTAATAAGGATAATTGAAAGTAATTGGGGATATTCGAATCTATTGGATAATTATCACGGTATTACCAAAGACGTAATTGTCAATCAATAACATCAAGCAATATTTGGAATAAATCAGGAATTGGAATTGGGTTGAGAATAATTTAATTAAATGAATGATTTAATTAAATTATTAAAGAGAAATTTAATTGGTTAAAAAGATGATATAAGTTAAAAAGAAATTTAAATTGATTAATTAGAATAAAAGAGTTAAAAGACAAATTAAAATGGTGAAGGAGGATCAGTCTGGTTTGGGTTAGATTTGGTTCATGTTGGTCCTGTTTGGTTTAGCAATTAAAGGGGAGGATTTTATTTTTGCCACTGGCCATTCGCGATGAACAGGAGAGAAGAGAAGAGGGAGGGCGATGACGAGGGAGAGATCGGGAGAGCTTGCGGGCGGATTTCTTGCAATGGGGAGGCACGGTCCGTCGTGGAGCGAGCATCGATGTGCTTGGGTGACGTTGTCCGGCGATGTGTACGACGTCCAGGTTAATGGGTTGGCGACGACGAAGGAGTAGCGAACGGCGAGGACGTCGTGTACAGCGACGATTTGACATATGTCTGATCGAGTCTTCTTCTCCTTTTCGTTCTGTTGATCTCGTGTTGGTTGGAGGGTGTTGCAGGGATGGAATCCGATGAGCTCGCGTTGGCAGGGCGTTCACGGATGGGTGCGGGTGGCAACCCACGACCCGATTGCATCTGAACCCGGTCTGGCCGGTTCGGGTTTAACCATTGTCTGCTACGCAGACAACCCTATGCTTCTTTCCAACCTGGAATCGCACCCCGCGTGGTGGACAAACTTTGAAAAGTTGAAGGAACCAATGAATAATGTCGGATTTTGTTGGGGCTGGCAAACAATTTGGCAAAGAGGAGAGAAAAAGGGAAAAAGAACTGAGTGCTCTGGGGCGTGAGAGCTTATATTCTCTGCCCTCCATCTTGGCAGAGAGTGTTTCCTTTCCGTGCTACAAACCAGAGAGGAAATGAGGGCTTGGGTTATACTCCGGGTGAGTGTTAGGCCAAGAGGAATAATGGAGAATTCTGGTGTGTGTGTGTGTGTGTGTGTGTCCGAGTGTGAGCTGGAATTGATGCTGTTGGCCGAAGGGTGGAGCTCTGTTCTGGCTTTGGGTATAGGAGCAGGTTGTGGCTTTCTTCTTTGTTTTAAATATGTTCTTCATTGTTGGATTTGCTTTAGTTATTTTGATGTGGTTTTAAGTGTGAACCTTGTCAATATAATCTGTTGAATGAGACTATTGAGATTGGTGAGTTATCAGAATGAGGTTTTGTGACTTGGATTGGTTACTGTTACAAGTTAGTTAAGCTTCTTGCATTTTATCACTTGAACGTGGATAAGTTAGAATTGGTTTTGATGTTGGTTTTGGATATGGATTGTTAAAATGTGGAACGTTGTTGGGTTAGATTTGAATACGTTGGATTTAGTTGTGTGGATATGTGCTCGGTCGATAGTTTGGGATTTTGTTCTATGTTGGATGTTATGTTTCGTTTAGGTATTAAGGGATTTCTAGAATTTGCTATGTAATTAAGGATAGGTATAAGTCGTAATTATTAATGATAAATGTTACTAATTTGTGAAGGTATAAAAGACAAGGAAGAAAAATGAATAAGTGTTAATGCATTAACGCTTCGAGGTAAGGACTTGGGTGTGTCTTGGCCAGTGGTGGCCCTACCCACAAGTAGAGTGCGTGAGTATGTTTCCTTGTCATTGATAGTGTAGATTTGTTAGTACTCTGTAGATTTAGTTAGCTCTATGATATTTTCTAGTTGATGGTCCATAAATTGTCTTGGTTATTTCCTTTATTTCTTATGATTAGTGCTGTTAAATATACTCTGTGAGTTTTGCTGTGAAGTGTAGAATGGTTTGCTGCGAATTTGAAATGAGGAATTAAAAAGGGAAGTACGTGAGGATGTGATGAGCATGAATGACTATAATTTCCTTTACTCATGCTAGTTTTAATCTTGTTGCTTATTCCCTTACTCGTGGTTAGTTAAATCTCTTTGTGTAAGTTGTTTAATCACTTGCTGTTAGGTATGTTTCCTTAACTAGTAGTATATAACAATCTTGAGCACATTAAATAAATAAACTAGAGTAATTAATAAACTAGAGTAATTAGGCTTAAGTATGTTAAATCAACTAATTTAATTAATTAACTAGTCGTAATAACTAATTCGAACTTGTTTAACTAGTTGTGTAATGAACAAGTGTTAATCACTTCATTAAGCATGTTAATTAACTAGGATAACAATGTATTAACTAGTTGAGCATGTAATCAATCTTGGGTAGCATGTTTAACCAATAAACCATTCATCGTAGTTTACCTAATTAACTAATTAGTCTAAACAAGGAAACTAAGTAGTATTGAGCTTGTTAATTAACTTAGATGATAATGGTAGATAACTCAATTGTACTTTACTTGAGCATGTAATTATTTAGAATAATAGAAGCATGTTAATTAGCTTCACTAGAACTAAGTAGCATGTTCATTATGTCACTTCAACTAACTGGCGATAACAAAATAAAAGCATGCAACATGAGTAGGTAATTAACTAGGATAATTCGTAGCATGTAATTAGTATGTTTTATTGTTAGTATGTTTAATTAGCATGATAAATCAATTAGTAGCATGTTAGTAACTAGGGTGTGACATGTAATTAACAAGTAATTAGCATATTTGCGTTGCATGTTTAATTTAACTAGTTATCAATTTATCTTCATTAATATTCTGTGTATTATCTTTTATTGCAATTACATCCATTATAACTTCTACAATTAATACCTTGCTTTATTTGAGAATTTTTAGAGAGAAGCTGAAAGATGAAGGAACTAAGTATGAATGAATTAAGAGTTTCAATTACGATGTTTATCTTCCCTTCCGATGTTATTGTCTTCTTAGTGTTTTTTTTTTCTTTGTATTCATTGTAAATTACAGTCTTCTAAACCTGAGCATGTGTAATTAGATTAGGAATCTTTCTTGAACATGTTAATTAACTAGGCTAACTAACTCAATAATCTAAACTTGAGCATGTTAATTAATTAGGATACCTAATTAGAATGATAGAGATAATTACTTCCTGAGCATATAAATGAACTAGGATAACTAGAATGTTAATTCATAATATGTTACGACTTTTGTTTCATTTATTGTTGTGTCCCATAAATTCAAGCATGCTATAATTCATTGTATATTGTTCAGATATGTGCGTTTAATTTCTGTATTCCTTTCATGATTCGCTATTTAATTTCCGTAATATTCGTTGTTGGATTCCCTTATGTGTTTCATTGTTTTCAATTTAATATCATAAGTGTTCTCCGTATGTGCCTTCAATTTCTAGTATTCATTTACTTTTCTTATATGCGCAATTCAATTATTATTAATATTATGTCATGCATCATGTCATTAAGAGAATGTGTCATCATGCATCATGCTAATAGAAATCAAGTAGGGAGTGCCACCGGGTGGTACTCACATGCATTATGTGAGGAAAAATGTTTAGAAAATGAAAGAAAAGAAGAAAAGGGAGTTCGAGGGGCGAATGGGTAGTTCGGATCTACCCTGGCAGCTAGACCAAGCCCTTACCTTGTCGAGAGATGGACTAGTTTGCACACAGGAGGTAAGACGCCGATCAAACTATTCCATCCCAAAGGAAATCCTCTAATTTCCAACACAAAGTACGAGTAAAGAACGAATGAACAAATGTAATGAAAAGATTGGTTTGGGAGGCTCCCATTCCAAATGAAGTAAAGAGAGGCATATCATATTGCATTGCATAAACCCTTTTCCTTACTAAGCCTTTTGGTTTACAGTTTACTTGTGGTGTAGATGTAGGTACTTATACGAGAAAACAGTGAATAGATTAAAATGTAGGGGTGAAGGATTTGCACGTGCGGGACTCGTGGCTGGCCAGGCTAGAGAGAGTAAAAGAGAGAACGATTGTAATTAAATTGTATTTAATTGTTTAGTTTTCATTACTCAAATAATTTATGCTTCCGCTATGTTCTAATGGAAAAGATTTTAACGATCTGATTTCGCACTCTGATATTATCGTAAAATGGTTTTAATTTAAGGTTTTAGTGGTTTGATAAAAGTTTTAACATTTAACGAATTTTAATAAGGGTTATGAAAAATTGGGTCGTTACACAAAGCTTTTTGCTTATTCTTGAAATTGGAAAGAGTCTTTTTTCACAAACCCTTTGGTGAGTCACATCCAAAGAACCCTCGTGTAAGTTATAACGCGAGTCCACAAACCCCACTATCCATGTTCTTGTTCAAAAAGGGAAGCGTAAAGAAGTTTTTCAAGCTTTCCTAAATCAAGTTGCTGTTGCATAAAGGAAGAAACTAGCCGAGAAGACTTTCCTAATTCAAATAAGGAAAGGACGTCCAAGTCAGTCGCTCTCTTCCGTTTGCCGGGCGTGTTCCCAGCTACGCCCTCTAGGGACGTCCGTCTCTTCCAAAGGACATCCATCTCTTCCAAAGGAGGTCTATGTCTTCTGAGGGACATCCATCATTCACATATTCGACGCATCTGCTATCATCCGAGCCAGAAAGGACAACCGTTCTGCTCTTGTGGACGTTCGTTCACCCGATTAACAACAGACGAATATCACCTACCAACGAAGGACGTCCAACCTCCACAAGGGACGTCCATCCAACCTTCATCCGCCAAAAAGAGATGCCTGATATCTCACACGGACATCCATCTGCCTTAGCAACTACCTGACAATCACTGCAAGGGATGTCCGTCCAGCTACAAAGGACGTCCACCAACTGCCAATCCTCATCCATTGTCATCATACTCTACAGGTTGGATCTAAACCCCTTCTGTTTGCGCATCAACCATTGTATTGTGATGAAGTTGGAGAAGCTAAATTGTTTGGTCGTGAAATTATACAAGAAATTTTTGAGACAGTGAAATCTAATGACAAAAAATATTGACAGGCCCAAAACCGACAAAAGAGTTATGTATATCATAGACGAAGAGAGCTAGAATTTGAAAAGGGTGATCAAGTAGTTCAAATAATTTGTAACCACAATTTTCATAAACTTTTAAAACATAAAATATCCATGCAAAAAAATAAAATAAAATAATATCAGAGCTGGGGCGTGACACACATAGCCATGAAATCTAGCATAACGCACTCCATATTAATCCACCAATATTGACGCTTCATATCGTGATACATTTAGTGCTAAATCGATGAATGACAAATCCTAACTTGAGATTCTCCATAAGAATAATCTATCTCAACTCTGGATTGTGTGTAAACACATAATCAAGTGGTCGTATGTGCACAACAAACACCCCACGCATGGGTTAAGCAAACCTAATATTCATGACCAGTATGTATAGATAATAATAAAAAAAACATGCACAAAATAAACATGGAGAGAAATGTACATATGTAATAAAAACTACCATGATGTAAGATAGAATATATCATAATGTGTCAAAACAATATATTAAACTAGGTTTGCAAGACAATGAAACACATGACTAAATATAATAAATATCTCTCAACACTGCTAGAAACTAATAACCTTTAGATACAACCTAATATGTGAGTACTGACAGTTATACTCACATCAATATTTTGTAACACTCTAAAAAAAAGTCTTGGATTGCATATTAGAGATAGTGCACCACTCGGGGACATAGAAAAGAATTACCATAAAATGGACCTAAAATGGGTTTGGCATCACTCCTTCTGTTATAATTCGGATTAAGGATTAATCCTAACAATCATATTTACTATGATTAAATATAATTAAGTGATAATAAGTCATGAGATGACTTTGAAGAAGCAATTGACCAAGCAATTGAGGGAATTTTTCCAAACTAAAAATAAATATAGTAGTAGATACCTTAGACTATGGAATGATGATGAAATTAGATGAATTGGATGTGTGCTCATTACGATATGAATTTTTGCACAAAAATGATAAATGTGCTATAAATGAGCATAGTTATTGTATGTAACTAATTGAAGATGTTATGGTAATTATTCAAAAAATTTAGAGGTTATAAATTAGACACGTAACTGAAGTGTATGACTTTGGTTTGAAAGGATATAGATGTATGCAATAAAAGTTAAGCATGTTTGAAGTTGGATGAGTCCAAAATTGCACTGTTTTGGGAAATGTCTTTAAAGGGGACATTAAAGTTGGCATTGGAGATGTGTATGAAACAAAAAATATTTCTAATACATTGAAGTATATGTCCATTTAATAACATTGGACAACCAATGGGGTTATGACACATGTCACTTGTAGATTAGTGACTAAGTGTGTAATTAAGATGTAATTAGTGGATGATTAAGGTTAATTAATCATGATTAATTATGATAATCATGAAGATTAGCTTAGAACTAAGGTAGAATAATTATTTTGAGCTAAGAGTGGGTAAGAGTAATTAACCATGGTCATTTTGTAAATTTCCATGAAATTAAGGGTCAAATGATAAAAATCAAAGCACAAAAGGGACAAAATGGTCATTTCACCCTATGAAGTCTCTAGAAAGGGAAGAAATGGCTAAGGAACTTAGTCATTTCATGCTGAACTAGAGAAGGAAAGAGAGGAAAAAGAGAAGGTAGAAACGAGGGAAAAGGGAAGAAGAAGAAAGAGAAGTAGGAAGAATTGGTCCTCACTCTTTCAAGGAAAAGTGTTCCTCTTTCCAAGAGAAATCTTTTGAGCCTAAAATCAAGAGGAGAAGGTGAAAAATAAAGTGATTATCAAGGGGTAAAAACCTTAATCTTGGTATTTTATAAATTATGTTAAATATTGCATAGTTTTGGTGGAAGAAAATGGTGAATTTAGGGATTGTAAAATGAATTCATGGATTGCTTATTGGTATCTACGAATGATATGGATTTGCTGATGATTACATTGGTTATTTAAATGATGATTTGGCTATAGTTTAAGAAGTGAAGATGTAACCTATAAAAAAGGTGAATAACATAGTGATTTTAGAATTATAAGTGAAATTCATAGAATTGTATATGGCTATTGTGATGAAGTTAGTTATATTGAAATCAATGAGATTGATATTGATTTGCTATGAGTTAAATATGAACATGACATTTGAATGCTTGAGGGTTAGAGACTCAATATGCATATATAATGTTTCAATTGTTGGATTAAATGATAGTATTCAATGTGGTTTTTAGGATTATATAAATTTAAATGTCTATTTGGAGGATTATGTATGTGATTATAATCCTATGATAGTTTGATATTGGCTTGGAATGAAATTGTGAGGAGTTGGGTTAGTTTTGAATAGTTTTGGTTTGACTAGAAAATGAAAAAATGTGAATATGGACCAATTGCCGTCGACCGGGGCTATAGTGTGATCAACCAAACATGAAAATTAAAGGGAGTGGATAGCCAAATCTAATGCACCAAGGGGTGGAACTCTTGAACAAGCACTCAGGAGAGGGCGGTTACCGGATTTTGAAAACAAAATATCAACTTTCCAAATACATTACTTGCTTACTAGAAATCCAATCAATACCAAATTTGAATCACAATCAGTAATGCTAGAGTAGAATGTGCTCTCCAAAAATCATGCACAAATTCTAGAAGAAGAGGGATTTATGCGAACGCAAAAATCACTTCTCGAAATGGTACCAACAAGATAGTTTTTGGACATAAAAAGGATAGACTATAACTTACGCATTTCTAAACCAAATGACAGGAAACTTGAACCAAGTTAAATTCCACCAAAGATGAGAATGCCTTCCAAAAAGTATGTTAAGATTCCAACCAAGGACGAAGTTATATGAATATAAAGTTGACTACCCGAAAAGGCACTAATAAGGCAGATTTCGGGTCCAAAAGGGAATAATCATAAGTGTAACATCCCGAAATTTTATATTAGAATTTATTAACAATAATTGAAAATTAAGTAGGGATATTTTGAATTATCACTTGTGAATATTATGAATAAAGAGGAAAAGATATTTTTGGGGGTTTTTTTTATGAATGGTGAGGACGTCGTCCCACACCCAAAAATGCATTACTAAAAGAAAATAAGAGATTGAACCAACTTAGTTTGGAATAGTTGGATTAAATTAAGTGGATCCGTTCTTAGACTAAAAGAAGAAGTGAAGCTTTGGTTTCATGAGAGATTGAATAAATAGGATTATTTGAAAGTTATTAAATAAAAGAATTTTATGAATTAAATTTCTTGAATTTGAGGAGATCGTTCGCTGCTTAGGCTGCTATATAGGTCCGATTCATAAATCAATTGGCCATTCCAGAAAGGAGAAGGTGATGCATGCCAGGTGTTTTACACTTTAACATAAAATAATAATAAT
>CM039470.1:11940818-11960189 GCA_022433065.1 Begonia loranthoides | reverse complement strand
GCCAAAATTGCCTGGACGCCGCGGCGTGCAGGCCAAAATTGCCTGGACGCCGCGGCGTCCAGGCATACATGGTGGGGCCATCAGCTTTTTTTTACGGACAGCGATGGTGCATTTGTCATTTTCACATACGTTGGTGGTTAACTTGTTAGAAAACATACCACAGTGGTTGACTTGTCATTGACCGCAAACCACGATGGTTGATTTGTCATTTTCCCTTACATAAAACTTGATTTTTTTTTCTAATTTCTCAACATCGATTTTAGCTAAACCTAAGCCTAATCAATTATATTCATTTCTTTGCATTATAATTGATTTTTACCCGTTGATTTGGAGTTGAACTTGAAATCAAGTTTTGATAAAAAAAAATTCCAAAATTTATAAAAACGATGGTAAAATTAGTGGAAAAATTTGCTTACCTTTGAAGATCTTTTGACATATTTTGAAAATATGTGTCGTAATTCGATCCATAGCAATGCTGACAAAATTCCCTGTTATGGTTTTGTATTCTCTATCAAAGGCTGCCAAATGCTTTGTACAAATTAGAAATTAGCTCCAAAAAATTTAAGGGAGACTTCTATTTGGACTCGAGCCTATTAGAGATACAACCTTACTAGTCACAGTATATACTTACTTATGGTCCATTGAAATGTGACACGACATTTTAGAAAGTTAAATTTAATTAAACACACTTATCTTAATGAAAGTCTGAATTTTCTAGTTTGATGCAAAAACGGAAGCTCTTATATAAAAATGATAGAAAAACAAACAACTTATTAGAGAGATAGAGAGATAACCACAAGCCAAAAGAATGTTTCACAGATTCTTCACAGTTTCTAGATGAAATTTCACTTGCAATAAAAAAAAAACTCTAATGAATGGATTATAACAAGATTTTTTGACAGCTTAGCAATGCAGAAGGGAAAAACAACCCTTCAAGATTTCACAGTCAAATTCAAAAGGATGGCAAAGTTATAATCAAATCATTGAAGGGTTGCAACGCTTGCAGCTCAAACTGTCTCATAAATTTTGGTTCAATTTTGTCAATGGAAAAGGTCAACCAAATGGATGAATCTTCACTTGATGTTTGGATAGACCCACGTCCCATATGTGTGTCAGATGTCCTCCAAATATGGTTGAAAAATATGCACAGACGAAGGAGATATGCTTGAATGAATGCAAACTGGGCTGAATAGATGCCAAACAGAACCTTCAACTTCAATGGCTACCTTCAATGAAAAGGAGCCCTCGAACTTGATGATTCGTGAGTTTCTACATCTCTACTATGATTTCACCTCACAGGGAATAGAGGGAAGAAAGCTACAACGAAGAAAATGATTGATTCAACTCTCACAAAGAATCAAACACAACTCAAAATCGGTTGGAAACAAGCTGAATGAGATGCGTGTTTTTGTAAGAACAAAAGAGAAAGCCTTGGCTCTGAGCTTTACTAAATAAAAATCCCATGAAAACCAACCCTAAAGGAGCTTAAAAATCCCTTGAAATTAGAGTTTGTGTCCTAAAGGAAGATTACAAAAACACACATACTCGACTAGAACATGTTCTAGATGAGTGACACCAACAAATGACATTTTGAGACTAATAAAAATTAAAATAAAATAACTACATAATTTTCAAACAAAGCCCCAAATATTGGATACAACAATGAGTCCATGGAAATTATCTTCACGTTCATTCTCAAAGTGGATTTGGCTTTAACTCCAACTAAGGATGTTTGGGCTTCTTTAGTAGAATTAAAGCTCTCTATTCAGGGCTCTTTTTACAAAACACATGATCTCCAAATTTAACAAAAGACCTTATTCTAGAAAACTTGAAAATTCAGCTACAATTGTTATGAAGCTTAATTTTTGATATGAGATCGTGAAGGTAGCCAAAAATAACAAGTACTCCAAGAATGTTAGATTGTAAGAACACTTGGAAAGTCTTTATAAATCTTCAAACTTGTATTAGACCTTCCACTTATGCTTCACTTTGAACACCTCCATGATCCATATGTATGCTAGGTGGATGAAAAGGATAATGAGAGTACACTCTTAATGCACTCTTCTTCATGATCACCTATAAAATAAACATTTGCATTAAGGTTAGAAAATCCGCACTTGATTGGGAGTTGACGGGTTCTCTAGAACATCATCCTCCCAAGATTGAAGAGGATTTGAATTCAAATCCTAAATAGGTTTTCCTAGTATTGCCTAGTCCCAAAAAACAATTCCGCGAGCTTGCAACAAAATGTCAAAGAACTGCTTACTCAAAAAGTCCTCAAAATAAACATCACAAAAACACTTGATGTCTTATTCTTCTCTTTTTTAAAAACAATTATGGTAAAGAGCACTTGGTTGAAAGTGTTGGCCCCAACCTATGAGATAACTTCTTAAAAAGCACCCCTAGAATCAACGGATGCAAATGGCCAGCACCATGGAATAGTAACTTTTTTCTAAACTGTCATGATGGAAGTCCTGGAGAATGCATAACGTGTGAAGATCCTCAAAACCATAATCCCATTTTTTGAAAAATGGCAAACCACAAAAATTAGCAACAAGATCCAATGGTAAAAATGAATTCTCGATATGGCAAGACTTCTTTTATCGATACCCACAACGCTCAAAATCATTCAACCTTAATCAAGATTCCTCAAGATGGACTTGTCTAAGAATCAAATATGTATCGTAATTAGCAATGACATCCTTATAGTCCTTAGGGAACCACCCAATAATAAAATAGAAAATGATAACAACAAAAGTTCGAGGTGTACTATAGTTGGTCTTTCCTCTCCACAAATATGTATATGATAATTGGTCCTAACAAACATATCTAAAATAGTTGTTAATCCTCCATGAGATAATCAAAGGATATATACTCCACCATATGACTATAATTTCTAATTCGAGAATCATAAATAAAATTATCAACAAGTTCCTTACTCCATCCAATTCTACAAAGCCAATCAATTAAGAATCTCAATTGCATGTACCTTCCTTGGCTTATACATTGATCATGAAAACTTTGCTTCCCTAGAAGTTTGTCGATGTGGGTTTGGAGAGTTGGAAGCTCCTGAATTTTTAAGAGGAAAGGTTCATCTTGTTCGCAACATTTTTCCACATGTACCTCTTTTTCTTTAACCATATCGACTAACTCCCAATTCATTTGGCTTGGCAGACCATAATGTGGATCGATGAACTTAGCTTTTGCTTCTTTTTTCTTGCTAGAGTTAGTTCCATGGAAGCTCTTGGTTGACAAGGCATGTACTTTCAAAGACTACTTCTTCCAAAAAATCTTATTCCATGCTCTAGGAATCTAAAGATAATAAAGGCCCTTCTTTGAGTAATATAACCCCTTCTTCAAACTTCTCATTTGCCCCTAGGGTTTCCTCTAATAACTCAACATGGTCTTGTGCATACAAAGGTGGAGCGTATGCAAAACTTGATTTCACTAACAGGTTGTCAAGTTGTTGAGCTAGCTTTTGCAGTGAGGCATTTATTTCAATGAGTTGGCGTCATCGACCATTGGGAAATCTCTTCTCATACTTGGCAAGTGGTGGCTAAGATTGGACCAACTTGTTAAGTCATGGAGCATGTAACATACCAGCTATTCTTTCCATTTAAAACGCACGATTTTTGAAAAATTTTTCTTTTGAAATCACAGCAGAAGACTTATCACTTCATTATTAACTACTAATATTACTTCTTAATTCTAACTATCATTTTCTAACTCTTCAATTTATTTATGTGTCACATAAACAACTTCATATTCAAAACCAGGACTAGATTCAATATACTCTTAATTGCAATTTCTAATATCTTCAATTAGATTTCATCTTCTCCAAACCAATATGCACTAAATCCATATATATATATTTGGACATCAATATCACCTAAACCAAATTATACTATATATTTCACTATTCTTCCTTCACCTCTGTCCAAGTTAAATTCCAATAACTGATAAGAATCTTATTATTCTCAAGCTTTTAGTCCATACAATATCCAAATTACGTCCAAATATATTTTCTCTTTGACCAACACTTGAATTATCCAACTATCTATAATTTATCCCTTAATAATCAAAGTATATATTCCATAACTCCTCTTCCACCTTATATTTATTAAATCCAATATACTCCAAAATAATTTTAAATCTTATAATTTCAAGCTTATTATATCCAAGTGCATTTTCTCTTACTAATTCACTGACGGCCAATCACTCACTCAGCCCTGATGTCATCCTATCTAAATCCAAGTATCATCACCCATTCTTCAATAACCCTAATCTTTTCTTTAAGCTAATTATGAACATAACGGGGTATCGCAATTCACTTATTCCAAATACGTTTCTCTTGACCAATATCTTCAAATCATCCAATTTAGCTCTTAGTATCTTAAAACCATCACTTAAGCCTTGTGCTTGGCGCAACAAAAATTCAGGATATTACAGAGCATACCTTATTCTTATAACCCTTTTCATCGGGCTCCAAATGTCGATGGCTTCTTCTCCATCTCTTCTTCTATTTATGATCAAATTGCTCCACCACATTGAAGCTTATTTTGTGAGTCTTGATGAGGTCAGCTTTACTTTGGCCTTCTTTGGCAGATGGAAGCTCTAAAGGATTTCTCGACTTCTTCCCAATCTAAATAATCATCTACCAATTCTGAACTGTTAAAAGTCAAAATAAAAGCCTGTAAATCATTTTCTTCTTCATTGTAACTCATTGTGTAACTCCTATGTCTTGTCATTATGTGGTTCGGACATAAATTGGTCTAGTAGATGATGATGATGATGATGAACGAATAGTGCTTTGATTCCAAATTATGTGAAAATGGAAGCTCTTTACAAAATGATGGGAAAACAAACAACTTGTTGGAGAGATAACCGCAAGCGAATAGAAAGCTTCACAGATTCTTCACAGTTTCTAGATGGAATTTTGATTGTAATAAAAACAACTCTAATGAATGAATTATAACACAATTTTTTGACAGCTTAGCAATGCAGAAGTGAAGAACAAACCCTCAAAATATAACAGTCAAATTCAAAAGGATAGCAAAGTTATAATCGAATCATTGAAGGGTTGCAATGCTTGCAGCCCAAACTGTCTCACAGATTCTTGTTCAATTTTGTCAATGGAAACAATCAACTAATGGATGAATCTTCACTTGATTTTTGGATAGACCCACATCCCATATGTGTGTTAGACGTCCTCCAAATTTGGTTGAAAAATATGCATGGACGAAGGAGATATACTCAAATGGATGCAAGTTGGTCTGAATAGATGCTAAACACAACCTTCGACTTCAATGGCTACCTTCAATGAAAAGGAGCACTCCAACTTGATTGTTCATGAGTTTCAATAGATCTACTATTATTTCACCTCATAGGGAATAGAGGGGAGAAAGATGTAGCAAAGAAAATGATTGATTCTACTCTCATAAAGAATCAAACACAACTCAACATCGGCAGTTGAGTTCGGCAACAAACTGTGGAGAAAGCGGTCGAAGTCGTGGTTGGTCACAGTCTTCAAAAGGCTGAACAAGAGGCAATCTGTAGAAATGGCGGTTGAACTCACGGTCGATCAAAGGCGAGTTAAATTTTCTGCAGTCAATCAAGGAATGTCGGGAGGTCAATCCTCCAAAAAATAATTTGAATTTCCATTGAAGAAAGATGAAATAGTGGTCAATCAATATGGGCAAGTTGGTCGACTGGTTGGCTTGGGGAAAAATTGCTCCTCTACAATTTTCTTATTCCTCCAAAGAACTTCTCCTTGATCAAACAAGAAGAGAATTCTCACCAACTAAATAGTGCATTTGATTGCAATCTTCAAACTTGTTCACCAATCAAAATTGGCTAGAAGAGTTGCAAGAATCCAAAGATCAAGTAATTCTCACAACACTTGATTCTAATTTTTCAATCCAAGGATCATCAATAATTCAAGAGAAAGAGAGAAAATAGTCAAAGCTAAAAGAGATTTTATTCTTCAAAAACTTAAACACATCTAATGAGTTTTGGTATGGTATAAATAGCCAGCATGAAAGCAATTCTACTAGGAATATGATTGAGTTATAGTTATCCCTAACCAATCTCTATCTACTATTATCTAGGAAAATTTTTAAATAACTTTAAAATAATCTAACTAAAGATTTACATGAATTTGAACTTCATTCAATTTGAATGAATTCAAATTCTTGGCCCTTCCTCCTCTTTGGTGGATTACTCAGCAAATTGCCAAATAAGTATATGTGTTGGCATCTCTTGATCCACTTCATTAGGTGTGCCTCCATCTTGAATCTGAATAATAATAAACTAAATAATACTTTGAAAACTTCTTTGAATTAGGCCTTGTAAGAATTCCTTGAGCCACATCACAAGTTGGTCTTCATATTGATTTGGGCCTCTAATCCGGGTAAGTGAAATCAGACCTCTAAAAAGAAATGTAGCTTTCGATTCTCCGACCTTTGGACATAGCAAAAAAAATCCAATTTTAACGAACCACCCGATTCTGGAAAGCTTGAGATGTCAGCTACAATCTTTATGAAAAATGCGTTTTGATATAAAATATTTAAGGTTGTCAAAACTTCTAAATAGTCCTCATAGGTCAGTTCCCAGATTTTACAATTTACCACAAATCTCTCAATCTTGTGCTTGATTTTCCACTTATATTTCATTTTAAAGAACACCATAATATATTTGAATGTTAGATGAATATAATTTATCCTCTTTCTCCCTTGAACCTCTTCAAAATAAACACAATAAAAATCATTAGAGAATCTCCATGCTTAATTGTGAATAGAAGTAATCCGTGGCACATCACTAATGACACCAACACATGACATTTTGAAACTAATACAAATTAGAATAAAATAACTAAACATAATTTTCAAAAAATTTCCCATATCTTGGATGTAGCAATGAGTCCATGAAAATTATCTTCACGTTCATTCTCCAATTGGATTGGGCTTCAACTTCGACTAAGGATGTTTGGGTTTCTTTGGCAGAATTGAGTCTCTTTGTTCATGGCTCTTTTTGCATAACACATGATCTCCAAATTTAACAAAAGACCCCATTCTAGAAAGCTTGGAAAGTCAGCTACAATTTTTATAAAACCTAATTTTTTATATAAGATGATGAATGTAGCCAAAAATAGTAAATACTCCAGCAAGGTCAAATTGTAAGCACACTTGGTGTAATATCCCGAATTTTTATATCGGAAGTTAAAAATGATAAATTGGGAAAATATATTCGATATTCGAACTAGTCGAATATTTTATCGGGATATTACTAATGACGTAATCAATATTTTGTAATTTAGGAAACTTAATTGGAATTAACTAGTATAAGAAGTGGGATTAATAGAATTTATATTGGAAGATTAAAAGAATGAATTAATTAAAGGTTAAAATGAAGTGGAATTAAAAGGAAGTGGGAGGGACAACCGAACTGGCTGTTTGGTTTGGTTTGTTTAAGTTAAATGGCCGCTGGCCATTTGAATTAGATAGAGAGACATAGAGAGAGAGCGGGTGAGGGAGCCCGAGAGAGAAATGGCGAGAGAAGAGGAGGAGCGATCGGGAAGGCCAATCGGAGGCGACGAGCTCGACGACGACGTAGGCTCAGACTCGAAGGGTCGCCGGCGAACGAGGGAGCGTTGGATGACGACGTTGTGTGACGATCGACTGCGAGCTAGGCTCGGCGTGGGACGATTCGAAACAGTGAATCGTCAGTAAAGGTAAGTCTCATTTCACTCTGTTCCGTGTTTTCTCCCTGACATTGGATGGATTCTGGCCAAAATGTGGCCGTGAGTTGTTTCGGTTGATGTGGGCAGTGACAAATGGGTGATGGCAGGGCTTGTTCGGTGCTGTCGGTCCATTGTTGAGCTGGCATGTCCAGTGTTTGGTTGGCATGATACAAGTCTTCCACGTGGCTTTCTCCTCCGTTGACTCATGTGTCCAGCAGTGTACATCTCTTGGTTATACATAACAGCAAGCAGGAGGGGTGTTCAGTGTATTACAGAGTGTGTTCTCTATTTTCCTGGATTCGGCAGAGAATTCTTCTCTGTGTGTTACGGATGGTTGAGAAGAATTGGAGAAAATGGTGAAGCTGTGAAGGAAGAGGGTTAGCAGTAAAGGAAGGTTGGAGAAGGTAGGAAGACCAATTGTCTTTGAAGGACTTCAACCAGGGAACTACTCTTGTTTTCTTCTCTGGGTCTCATCGCCTTGCAGGTAACTGATCTTCTTATTGTCTTTAATCTATGTTGGTTACTTGTGGTGGATTGTTGATTCTGTTGATGCTGCTTGTGAAGAAGTTACGAGTTGGACTATGTTAGTTAAGCTATGTTAGTTGGTTCCTGCTTAATACTATTGTGTTTAGTGTGTTTAAAGTTTTGTTTGGAAAATGGATTATGTGTTTTATGGTCACTGTCTCCTCACTATCTCCTCAATATTGTGTTCGCTATATTGTTGGTAATGTTGGTTTGGTCTGAAGATGTAAACTTTAATATGGTGAATGGGTTGTGGGATGTCCTGCTGTGTTAAATTTCTGTTTTGGAATAATGATACTACGCATTTTAGACATTGTGAAGTAATAAATGTTGTGCTGAGTTTATTGCTAGACTAGTAATGTCTATGTAGAAGCTGTGGATTGTGCAGTGGTATATTGTGTAATGGAACAGTTAAGACAGGTGAATGAGACTATTTATGGGATGACCTGTTAAGTATAAATATTTTTGGGTAACATTGGTAAACTGCCTCTTGCTTTGAAATGCATATATTGTGCATATTGGTCATTATTGGTTATGGGAAATATGGATTTATGATAAATTATTCTTCATCGGTTTTGTAGAGTTAATGTATCCTGACAGATTGATGGAATGAGCGACATTGTGGGTTATGCTTGTTATATTTGTTAAGGTCTTAGAATTAGTAGTTGTTAGGAAATAAAATGGACTAATGAGGTTTATTAAGTATATAGGTTTAGGAGATTGTTATTAATACATGATTGTTATGGTTTTGAAGGTACAAAGATGAGAAAGGAAACAGAAACGCGTTATGGACGCCAAGTAAGTGATACTTACTGTGCCTTGGTCTTCAGACCCTACATCACAAGAATTAGGATTGTATGTTGTGTGTTTATTAGATTTAGGTTCTTTTAATGATGTGTTTATTAGACATTGATTACATATAGGATTGTATGAATCCACGTGTATATTATATGACATAATAAATTATGTAAATAGGCATGTGGAGGTTCGGGAATAACAATGACATCCCATGGTAGGAAGAAGAGTGCATGAGAGAAAATTGAGAAGAAAGTAAGTGAGTGGCATGGGATCGAGTGTTAATTGTCTCCCATTCTGAAATTCCCAACGTTCTCGGAACAAAGAGTACATACGGCATGAGGAAGACCATGATATGTATATGTATAGTTAATTGGCCACATCTTCCTCATCTCCCACGGTGTTTGTCATGTATGTACTTCGGCTTAAATTGTATTGTATGGTCATGCATTGCATTCTATTTCATCTTATCACTTACTAAGCATTAGGCTCATTAGTTTAGGTCTTGTGATGTAGGTATGAACGAGCAACAGATGAACAGGTTAAAGACAGTTGATGGGTGTATTGCACGGGTGGATCTTGTGGCTGGCTGGGGTAAAGAGTTAAATGAAAAGTATTTGAAAAAGAGTTTTGTAACTTATTTCTTATTCTTTAATGTTTTGTTTTTATTCCGCTGCATTTCTTATAAAGAATGTTATGTTTTTTGAAAGTAAACTGAGAAAGATGAAAGTAAATGGGTAAAAGAAAAAGTGAAAGGCTTTATCGATCAAATTTTATGGAGAAAAAGACTTTGATGTTTTACGAAAAAAAAGTTTTAAATTTTACACATTTTAAAAATGAGGGATGTTACACTTGGAAAGTTTTCATAAATCATCAAACTCGTATTAGACCTTCTACTTCTGTTTCACTTTGAACACATTCATGATACATAGGTATGCTTCATGGATGGAAAGAATATTGAGAGTAAACTCTTAATGTAGTCTTCTCCATAATCACCTACAAAATAAACATTGCATTAAGATTAGAAAATTTGCCTACTTGATTGTGAGTTGACGAGTCTTGTAGCACATCATAGACTGACCAACATAATGAGAATTATGAGTTTCACAGCACCATTAAAGATACTCTAATAACATATTAGTCATTAAATACTAACATAGTCTTCATTTAAGAAAATTTGAAATATGAGATATCTTTTAGGCTAATTAACAAAAAAAAGTTCTGAACATCAGGGTCAGCGATAAGTCAAACGTTAAACAAAGTTCACTAACAACTAAAAACCTGAACTTTAATAAATGAACGACGCAAACCTACAATTAGGTTTTTTGCTAAAAGACATCACCTAGATGTCTGCGCCACCCATAGACGTCCAATTATACTCCTTTACATGAATTCCAACGTCTGTACTTATAACGAAGTGTAACAACCCAAATTTTTTCTTACTTCAAAAATGGTTAAATTTAAAACTTTTATAAAAAATTGAATCCCTATTAAAACCCTTCAATTGAAATCAAAGTTCTTTTCTTAAATACCCGATCGTTAACACATCTTATTTAAAACTCGTTACTTTAATCTTTATTAACAGTGGAAGACTTTATTTATAAAATCCATTTTTCTTATTTTACAACGAAAACATAAATCATTCATTTTAAAAGACAATAAATGAACTGATATTTTACATTTACAAAACCCTTATCTCTTTTACTTTATTTAGCTTAACCAGCCACAATTCCCGCCCGTGAAAATCTTTCATCAACTATTTCTTCACTTGCTCACTTTTGTGTACCTACACCATTAGCAAACTGTGAGCCCGTGACCTAGTAAGAAATGAGACATACAGTATGATGTATGCCTCTAACTCATTATGTCGAAATGGGACTAACCCAACCATTATTTTCTTTTCATTTCATTCTTTTTTTTATTACTCATATGTTGCGTGGGAGATTGGAGGAATCTATGTCGGAGGGAATAGTGTCTCTTTGTTGGCTTCTAGCTACTTAGGGTAGGTAGTCCCATTTCCAACAAGGGAGGGGCATAATTCTAGACTACCTGATTAGATTCGAACTACCCATTCATCCCACAACTCACATTTTCCTTTCCTTTCATTCATTACATTTACTCGTACATCAAGCAGGAGATTGGAGAAATCCGTGGTGGAGGGAGTAGTCTATTCTTGGCTTCTAACCACCTAGGGTAGCTAGTCCCAGACCCGACGAGGGAGGTGCTTAGTCTAGACTACCTAGTTATGTAACAACCCGGATTTTTATCCTTCTATTAAATTTTTAGAAAAAGCGAGTTAAAATTTTTCAAAACTTTTCTTTCGTCAAAACCTTGATCAAAAATCATTTTTGATCAGAGTGCTCTTTTAAAAATCCCGATCATTACTACATTTCATCAAACTTATCTAATCATAAAAGGTTAAATCCTTGAATTATTTTAGAAAGTCTAGCAAAAACAATTTGAAAACCATTAGTTAAAACATAATTTGAGACAGAATCTAAAATCGATGTTCTTAAAGTTTTAGGGTTAATTTATCACAAGTTCAAAACACATAACTCAAAGCCATAGTTAATCGTCTTAACAAAACGTGATTACAACTTAACCCTTACAAAATGTTCTTCCTTTCCTTCCTTTAAGCCATCAGTCTACTCTGGCATGATCTCTGCCAGATAATCCACAGGCTCCACGGGAAGGGCATCCTCTTCTGCTCCAAGTATCATCATTTCGTTACCTACACCACAAGTAAGGATGTGAGCCAATGGCCTAGTAAAGAGAATGGGGAAAGAAATGCTTACGCTAATGCCTCTCTTTTAGTCCGTTATGGAATGGGGGCCACCCATCCCAAGCTTTTATCACGTTCGTTCTTTCTTTTCTTCTTACTCGTACATCGAGCTGGAATTGGGAGGTTTTTCTCTTGCAATGGCGTAACGGATCTAGCCTTTTCTCTTATCTTCTAAGTAAACTAGAACTCTCATACCCTATTAGGGAGGGGCTACGCCTAGTTTACAGACTATACCCACTTACCATCCACTACCAATTCCCTTTTCTACTTTTATATTTCTTCTTCATATTTCTTATCATTTTTCTCCTTACCAATGCATATGAATACCACCCCAAGGTGGTACTCCCTACTTGTTTCTATTAATATGATGCATAAAGGCACTTAAATAAAATAGTCATGAAAATAAACACGGTAATTCAAGAAAATATTCGCATAATGAGAAATTGACAGATTTCACACAGTCAGAATATCGTGCTCGAAAGGAAACTAAATCAACAACTAACATGCTTGACAAGAGAGGTACAATTTCACGTGCTTATCAATGTAACAACTAAAATAACAAACATGTTTAAGGATATATAAACAGAACGTCAAGGAGTTTAATAACAAGGAATTAACATGCTTAACAATTGAATCGGGACTTAAAGATTCCACAAGTGATGGATTAGCATGCTTGAGATTGAAAGAAGCAATATTATGTTCTAGTTAAGAAACAAAATCTAAGGAAGCAACAACAACTGTAATTCCTATAAATATTCATGCTTTAAGTTAATTACAGCAGAGTCACATGATTTGTAAGAGAACAATAACAACATCCTGGTAACGTGTACCAGGTAACAGTAATGACAACGACAATATGGTAGCAGCAGTAACAATTTACAACAATCATGTTCATATTATGATTTTTCATTTGTTGGTTTACAATAGTTATTTACCATGGTTTATCATGCATTAAGGGCATATAACAACAGCTAAAAAAATAGAGAGTGGCACGTTTACAAGTTTAATCAAGTTGACTCGTCATTCGTTAGTTTGCAGCGGTTTATCATGAGTTAGGAACATATCAATTAGCAGTAAAAAGGCTTGCAAGTTTAAGCAAATTAACTGAACATACCATCAAGTTAAGTAACTAATTTATCACAACAAGTTTTGTAAGAGATATACATAAGAAGGGCAGAAATTAAACTTATGCAGAGTCTAAACATCGAATGTATTTCATTTATCCTTGGCATTTAGCATAACTTCTTTATGACTTTCTTACTTCATTTGTTCATAGAGACTTGCTTTTAAATCCTAACATTTAGAAAATAGCAGCAATAACAAAATATAACAGCAGAAAAATCACAACAACATATTAAAACCAATTATGTTTTTGTTATTTTATAGCAGCGCCATATAGCAGAGAATATTTACGCTTCTAAGTTACCGTTTATGACGTGTTCTAGCAACAACCTAATATGTTATCCCTAGCAAGTAAATTATAGCTGATGGACTACAATACGTGTCAATGGAGATAAAACTGAACACAGAAAATTATATCCAACGTGCAGGAGATGGTAACAAGGAAAAATATTCATAATATAGAAAATATGCTAGCATTTTGGTTCAACCTATCCTTACTCAGCATTTCTCCGTTCATGCTTCACGTATCTATCATTGAACTAGTATAAAATGTAAATACAGAAAACTAAAAGCATGGCATTTACTAGAGGAAGATAATGAAAGTTATGACAATAACAACGTCCGACAGTAACAACACACAACAGGGATTTAATACAGCAGAACATCTAAACCAACACAATCATCATACAATATACTTATGGGTAGGGCTTCCTCAAGCCAACGACTACCCATTCCTTTACCTAAATATTGAAGACTCAACAGGGGCACAACTGGACCTCACACTCCAGAGAAGAAGAACTGTCGACGGGGAGAAGAAAAAGGCAGGGCAAAAATTGTAGGAAACTAGAGAATAAAAGTAAAACTTACTATGAGAGGAGTAGGGTGATCATTGTGTTAGGGAGGAGGAGGTCGACTGCCTATGGGGAGCTAGAGTCTGGCGATTTCCTTGTCGGGGCAATTTTTCTTTGTTCGAGATCGAGTCTCAATGAACTACACGACAAGTTGTCGATTTTTAATTCCGTAATTTATCACTGTCCGGCGATCTTTCGGACGAGTGCAGATACTTGGTCGTGTCCGCACGTCATCTGCAAGAGCAAATTTTGCCGGCCAAATTCTAGCTTCGAACGGGAAATGTCGTCCCTGCTTCTTCCGTTCCGTCCATAGCTGTGTTGCGGATGCCGTTTGTCGTCCACACATGTCGTCCCAATCTGTCCATAAATTGGACAGATTCAAATCGGACGAGTTCCCTTCTCATCCGCAGGCGTCCGGACTTATCTGAAAGTCCCCATTTGCCATCTTCCTCGTCTGCATCGTTCGCAATGCCGTCCGGAAGTCCACGTCGCACAGAAGCTCAGACTCTTCCTCTCATCCCCGGAGTCGTTGTAAAGTTTACGTGTGTCACGGATGACATATCTCGTCCGAAATATCATTCGCATGTGTCCGAAAGTCCCTGGAAAGCCTTCTCTCTCATTTTCCTCCTTATTTCCCATCTCACACTATTTTTCCCATGAGGGAACGTCTTAACATAAATGATACGCCATGTAATATATTTCATTACTAAAGATTTAGATTACATAGCGTGCGCGGGAGGGTAAGGATCGGGATATTACATACTACCCCTTTAAAACAATTTTGGTCCCCAAAATTAGCTACTGAATAATTCCGGGTATGAAGCACGCATGTCGTCGTCTTTCTCCCAAGTAGCCTCTTCACGACTATGGTTCTGCCACAAAACCTTGACCAATGGAATGCGTTTGCGTCGTAATTCCTTCACTCTCGAGTAGAGAATCTTAATAGGCCTTTCGTTGTAGCTCAAGTTAGGCTGCACGTCCAGACTATCTGAGGGGTTTAGTACAACGCATCACCCAGACATTTCTTGAGCATGGACACGTGGAAGACATTGTGCACGCCAACCATGGAGTTTGGTAACTACAGTCAATAGGCAACCAGCCCTACTTTCTTTATGATCGTGTAGGGCCCCACATACCTAGGATTGAGCTTCCCTCTTTCGCCGAATCTCACGTGCTTTTAAAAGGAGATACCTTTAGAAAAACATGGTCTCCCTTCTCAAATTCAAGGGCTCTACGACGATTGTCTGCATAGCTCTTTTGTCGACTCTGTACTGCCGACATCCTCTGTTTAATCTGTGCAACTGACTCTTTTGTTTTCTATACCATTTCAAGCCCATAGAACGTAGCCTCGCCTGTCTCATCCCAGTGCAATGGCGATCTGCACTTCCTCCCATATAATTCTTCTTAGGGAGCCATGCCAATAGTGGCCTGGTAGCTGTTGTTGTATGCGAACTCGACCAACGGTAAGATCTTTCTCCATCCCACTTGGAAATCGAGAACGGAGGCACATAACATGTCCTTGAGAGTTTGAATGGTCCTTTCACTCTGGCCGTCTGTCTGAGGATGAAAAGTTGTGCTAAATTTTAGCTCAATGCCATGGCTTTGCTTAGACTCTTACAGAAAACCGAAGCAAAACGCGGGTCCCTATACGATACAATAGAAATCGGGAAAACAAAGTAATTGTATGAAAGGAATAATTTACTCTGAGGTAAAATCTCCTATTTTATCGAGGGGAAAACAAAGTAATTGTATGAAAGGAATAATTTAATATATAGTGTACCTGCTACAACTACTGGCTGGTCGTAGTCATCGGGCCCGTACATGGCAAAGACGCACGGGGCCGCACCACCAAGCCCCGTGGGTCGAGTCGGGCAAAATCTGTCCTTGTGTCCCAGTTTCCCACACGAAAAGCATTTTTCTGATCCGGCCAGGCATTCTCCCTGATGCATCTTCTTGCACTTTGGACTAACATTATATTGAGGAATGTTGGGTGCCTGTATCACTGGCCTCTTGTCTGGACTCATCTGTCCCTCGGCTTCTGTTGGTCGTTTGGCGCTCAGTCCTGCTGGGGGCCCATTCCATGAGAGTTGGGTCGAAGCAGCCTTCCATACCCTCTATGTAGCTTCTTTCTGCTTTCTCACTCCTTCTAGGGACAATGCTCTTGTCACCATTTGCGAATAAGCGACGCCATCAATACTGACCCCAATAACTCCCTCCTGGATTTCAAATTTCACCACTTGCACGAAATGATGTACCTTGGTTTCCTCTACCGCCACCAGATGAGGAGCGTAGCGGGATAAGGCGTCAAATCATTGGGCATATTTTGTCACTGTGCCCGTCTGACATATACGAATAAATTCAGTAATTTTCTGGCCACGAAACGTATGATTGAAGTACTTACTGTTGAATAGATCCTTGAACTCCTTCCAAATAAGAGTGGCCACATCGCGTGAGGCTTTGACATTGTCCCACTAGAAACGAGCCTCATGCATCAGATAATAAGAGGCACACTTAACCTTCTCCGCTTAGCCAATGTCTGCATAGCTGAACTTGTCTTCGATGGAGCGAACCCACTCTTCGGCCCCTGTGATATCCGAAACATCCCCTTTGAAACAGGGTGGTCTAAGTTTTTGGAATTTCTCCCATCCAGCTTCCCTATATATCGGCTAGACTGACTGAGCTGGCTGGATTGGTATAGGGTGATTGTTTCCATTTCCATTTACCGGGTATGGCCCCACATTTCGGTCTGGTCCCATGAATCTTTCCATGAAGCGGAAGTGTTGCTCCATGAACTGATTCTGTCCCTCCATTTGTTGGGACTGATGTTCCACCACGGCCGCAATACGTGTAAGGACCTCGTCTCCACCCGGTTCTCCTTGTCGTTCCGGCGCTTGGGCTCCCTCCTCATTAACAGGGACGTTTCCCCTTACTCTTTGGGCCATCGTTAGGTTCCTACGAGTCAACGTCACAAGGTAAAGGCATGAACCTTTAAGGAGATTTATTTAAGAAAAGCATTTCAACAATCTCTACGATTACGGCTACTTCTAATATCACTCTTACCCTGCATACATTTCTACAGTATGAACATGAATATTTCAATAATATAAGGGGAAAAACTTACAGCAATAAGACACTGCTTTCCATTCATTTTGTTTATCCGTTTTCCTCACATAAATGCATATGAGTTCCACCCCAGAGATGACACTTCCTGCTTGTTTCTATTATCATGATGCATGTCAATGAGAAACATTCTCGTGATGTATGTCAATGAGAAACAGTAACCACAACGATATGAAAGCATGAAACATGAAGCAGTAATCACAACAATATAAAAGTATGAGATATGGAAAGTCTACTAACATACTATAGAGACATGCTTTGTGATCTAAAGAAAACAATAAAGATATAGACATGTTTGGTAGTTTAAAGAAGGCAATAACAACGTAGACATGCTTGGTAGTTTAAAAGAAATAATAACAGTATAGACATGCTTGACAATTTAAAGGAAACAATAACAATATGCTAACGTCCTAAACATGTTTAGAGATTAAATTAATAATGTGCAAACAGCATAGGCATAATATGGCAGCATAGAAGAAACGCAAACGAACAATTAAAAGAAAGACACTGCTAATGGTGAAGGGCCTCGACAGGCTAACGACTCTACTCAATTTCTTACCTCAAAGCTTTAACGCATATTAGCACTTAATCTTTATCCTGCCTTTCCTTTTCAATACCTTCATGATTAAAACATTTACTCATTAATAATCACGACTTATAAATTTCATTCTTTTCCTATCCTTAATCACATAGCAATTCTAGGAATCCCTTTGATACCCCAAAATGGAACATAACACTTAACAATTGTAATATTCTCAACTTAACAACTTCACCATTATCTATACCCTTAATCATCACTTGATAATATTTTATAATCCAAACTCAATATCCATTCTTGACTAATTAGCAATTCATTTTCCAGCAACATAATCCCTCCATACTTATCAACGTCCAACAATAATTAAAGGCCTCAACCATTTAATAGTTTCTAACAACTGTAACAGAGAACAAATCCATTAGATCAATATTTCCTCAACTTAGCATTACATATTATAGTAAACAAAACCATGGTTTAGCAGGCAACCAAAGGCATTCCAAAACGAACAGAAGGCATTATTCACAAACAGAGTATAATCCTTACACTATTCATCTTCCAACAAAGCAGGAACATTCATAAAATCCATAATATAGTTGGAGGAAGTCACTCACCATAGGACACCTGAGAGCAGCTTCCAAGATCCCTATAACCCAACATCTCTAGAGGGTTTACTTCCTTGGTTTACAACCCACACTTGGAAACTTCATTAAATCACAGAGAGAGCTTAGCCGAAATTGCAATTCCATAAACCAAAGGAGGACGAGGACATTATTTGGAGACAGAAATAGACCTCAGAGTTTCATCCCTCTCATCCAGAGCCTCTCCCTCACACTCTGTCTTTCTCAGTTTTCCTTATTCTTTTCTCCCATGGCTCAGCCTTCCAGAGAGCATTCCTTCCAGCCCTCCCCCTTTCTTTTGCATTTCTACCTTACCAGAGAGGCACCCCTTATCCTGCCTCTGCCATAGAAAACCACGGGTGTCCCCAAGCCATACCCTGACTCAGCACCATTACTCACGTACGTCCACGCTGTCACCTTTTTCTAGAGCAAGAACCAGCAACGAACTAGTTCCATCCAACGTGGAACACAAACCTCCGGGAACCGCCAGCCCCTGCCCTGCGACCCAAGGCTGGAATCACAGCCTCATCGTTGACAATCCTCCTTGTTGTTGCTATTCCATCACCGCCGAGTATCACCAGTCACCCGAATCAACGAAGCATCGGAGCTCACCATGACCTGACGCTTCCCACCGAACCATCCCCCAAAGCTACACCTCGAGCCCTAGCCCGAAATTGCTCACCCAAAACCACTCGCCACTCACCAGACAACGCGCATGACCATAGCCATCCTGAGCACCTGAGCCCGACCTTCCACTTCTCTATCGCTTCTCTCTCTCTCGCTCACTCCAGATTAGCCACTCTCCCTTGTCGCCTATCTTTTCTTTCTTTGTTCTTAAAATGGTCCGTCAACCGTTAAGAGATATCTGTCAATCTCTTTGTCATGAGGAACGTCCGTTCCTTGTGAGGGATGTCCATCGCCTTAACATTTTAGTCATGCATCAGTTCCTTCACTACAATGGACATCCGTTCCCCATGAGGGACGTCTGTTGCCTTCACATTTTATTCGTCCGTCAGGGATGTCTGTTTTCCTATAAGGGATGTCCACCACCCTTGTCCAAACGATGTTGTTCCAATTGTCATACTTAACACTCACCTTCCATGAGGGATGTCCGTTCTGATATAAAGGACGTCCATTTTGCTCCAAATGACGCCGTAACCTTTATTACACAAGGCCCCAGCCATTCACAAAGTCCATCCGCCTACAAAAAGGGTGCACAACACAATAACGGACGTTCGTCCCTAGATAAGGGACGTACGTTCTCTTCCCACATCAAACATCCATCT